>JAOEHI010052340.1:0-16887 GCA_025447815.1 Percopsis transmontana | reverse complement strand
CTCACGGTAGCTTTGTCTTTAGCGCTGAGACTCATGGTTGCTAAACACTGTTCTCGTTTTGGCACGGACCCAATCTTTGCGCAGCACTATATGCATCTCTGACATGAGGTAACCCCACCTCCACTACCACCCTATTGGCTAGAGCTTATCACCCCGAGATCCATGTTTGTCTGAAAAATAATCATTGTTATCAGCCAAGACGTTTGGGTGGGAATACTGAGATAGGATAGGGTAGGCTAAGGCGTTTTTTTTACGGCAGCAAGCGGTTGCAGTCTGCCACACAGGTATTCCAAAGTGAACAGAGAATGAATTACCTCAGAGGATGTCAGTCAATATAAGCTATAGGCATCTGTTTTTAAATGCCCTAAAGCCCTAAATCTAAAATTCAGTTCTACCAGTTATACCATATCACGCCATTCAGACCTTAGACTATAGCCTAGTTTAACATGATTTTTCTTTAATTATGATCTGTAGATCTTTTACAAACAGAAAATGCACCATTTATCTTTCAATAGAAAACTAAGTATTGTTTTTTTACTTTAAAGTAATTTCAGTTTATCTTAATTGAAAACCTTTTTCAAATAATGACAGTTAACCAGATCATTTCTTCAAAGATATTCAACATATTAACCAAACGACTTAGTAACATTGGTTGTGAAAACTGACAGGTAACATTTTTTTTACAAGGACAATAAAGTATTTCTTCCAAAACAAGCTCACTCCACCTGTCACCATACACACACCTGCCCTCCAAGTTGAGCATATCCAGCACCATGTTCTCAATTGAATGGGGCAGAAACAATTCAAAGCATGACCTAATGCCCTCTACAGGAGCCACTGCATACATAGTTTGCCCTGGTGTCACTCTGACTATATTATTTTTTCTAGCTCTTCCTCCTCTGCAGGAGGGGATGACATCCAGACAACATTTCCATTCTTCAACAGGAATGTAATCATCTGGATCACACTCTGTGTTGTGCTCTGATTCAGATACCTCCTCTTGCACTCCATCTTCACCAGAGCTCTGACCAAGAATGTACTCAAGGGCTTGGTCCACAGTATACCCATCACTCATTGTCTTTCAAAGAATGCCAAAGGACTGAAAAACACTTAAATATACACTAAGAGCTTGGGACCTTCTAAAAGTTGTAAAATGTTCATCTCAAAGTTCTAGAATGAGTGGTTCCCAAAGAGGTGGATGTGGTTCCCATGTGGATAGTGTAGGTAGTTGGACAGATGCTTGGTGTCTTTTTGTTTGTACACATGCATTACCACCTGGCTGTGCAGGAGACAGCTTAGACCCCTGACTCACGACAAGTTGTTGGGTGGGGGTTGTGTGTGTGTGAGAGAGATATATAGGTGTTTTGCATGAGATGGGGGTGGGGTATGTAGCCTAGTGTGTGTGTGTGTGTGTGTGCGCAGTGAGTGAGTGAGTGAGTGAGTTAGTGAGTGAGTGAGAGACAGGGGGTTGTTTTCCGTCTAGATGACCTAAATCCATTAATTTCCTATAAGGTCGGTCAGATTTGATTGAAACACAAGCACTATATTAAACTCTAAATAAAACATTTTAAATTAAGTGAAAATAATCGAAACCCATAGAATGTATTCAGAGTCCATAAACTGACGCATAAAAGCTTAGGAAAATAAATATAAGATAATAAATCATATTTTTTAATGTGAACATTTTTATAGCGGTCAAAATTTCAAATAAACAAATAGAAGCGCCCTATACTGTTAAAGGCTATGCGAGTGTGTTTGTGTGTACGTGCGTCTGCGTGTATGTTCTCTGGTAATCATGGTTCTGTTTCATCAAACTTGCAAGTTGTGCTTGCAGCCAAGTTACTATAGGTTTATCTCAAGAAAACCGGATATAGACGTAGGTTAGAGTTATGTATGTTCTGGGTTATCAAAGACCTATTGAGGCTAGAATAACACGGTTTTTGTAGCAACAACCAAAAAACAACAACAACAAAAACAATAATAGGCCTAAAAAAATACAAATAATAACGATAATAATAATAATAATAACAATATTGATAATAAAACTATATTTAGCCTAATTGTTTTGCTAGTATTGGGCCCGCTACTACAACAAAAAACACTAGTAATATATAATATAAAAATTATTATTATGTTGATTAGGCTATATTATAAATGTTTATTTGATATAATCCTTCATTATATAAAATATTGGATATGCGTTATTTTTCTTTCTTTCATAACACATTACACTATATATTTTTAATGTAGAGTAATCCCCCTTACAATGACACAATTTGTCAAGCACCATCTTCTGCATATCGGCATGCGAACGAGACATTAGCCTACTGGGTCTTCCTATGAAACACTTAACTGGGCGATACCATTCCCGAGTTTTATCGCAAGAGTCACAGGCTGCCCCCACCTTTAACCCTCAAGATGGTGAAACGAGTCTCTCGATTGCTGAGGGAGAGGTCATGGACACTATGTGCTTAACATTATGCAAACATTTTTCTGGCACAATAATAAACATCAACAAACGTTCATGTGGCTATACTTACATTTCCTTTTTATGGTAATGGGATAACAGGCAGAGTCCTTAAACTTAACAGTTGCAAAAAAAACTATTGAATCTTTTAAAAATGTATCAGCCCTGTACATTAGGGTACATGTTATTCTAAATAATGACCCTCTGGTAGCTTCACTTGGTGTAGGAAGAAGGATTAGAAATGCTCGATTTTCTTCACAAATTATATCAAAATATATCAAATTAAAATAGTAGAATGGAGGATTTTAAAACTTTTAACACCCTTGGTAGAATCCTTGGTTGAATTTTTCAGAAGTGGCATAGCTCTCTGTTCAAAAATATGTTGGAGCGCCCTCAAGCGGACCCAGTGTAAAGCGCAATTTGTTACGTCAAAGAGGTTGTACTGTATGTTTTACCGCCTTGGACAGTTAACAGAAAAGCTTAACCATCACCCCGTCCACAACAAAGACTCACATACACACAGAACTCAACAAGACTGGGAATACAGGAAAACTAATGTGGTCCACATTTATTTATTCTTCCAAAACGCACAAACCAATAGGTTAAATACAAACTAGAATCTTGCATAAAGCTTAATAACACATGACCCAAAGACCTGTTCGATTAAATAAGCAAATAGTGAACCGACTATATAAAATAAAGTGTATAAAAAAGGAGAAAAATTATTAAATAAAAAAGTTAGTAAGTTTATTTTAAAAATCAGTTGCTCAAAAGTAGATATGAAAAGAATGTAAAATCCATTAAAAGTAATTCTGAGATCAATACACATTTCAACTTGATTCAATGGATCACTAGCCTACCACGTTAGACATATATTATTTAGTGATATTCTTAGCACATCCTTCAAAAATTCCAATCTGTCCCCTTCTACTTGCCGTACAGATCCTCAGAGGACTACTCTTTTTAGCAGAGCCGTCATCGTAGCTCCTTTAACATGTGTTCAACAAAATGTTAATTCTGAAAAGCACAGATGCATGTCCATTCAAAATACCTTCACGTATAAAAATACAAAGACTGTAGTACCATAACTTTCAGGGTGTAACTTAGTTACCAAACCTTTTTCCTTCACCAAAACAATTCTAGGCCTATTTTGCCGAAACACCCACATACTAATATGATGATCACAAGATTCAGGATTACAAAGCTGCTGTGCGTCAAATATCTTTGGGTTTCTCTTAGGAAAAGGAGTTGACTTATGAAATAAAAAAAGTGACCTCGCTAACATTTATAAAACTAAGCATAAGTGAAGTTTAGTGTCCCCTGGTTAAAAAGGCATGGGTAGTTAAACGGTTTCCCGGCAAACAAAATCCTGATTCCTGGAAATTCCTGGAAATGTAACTAGAATATAAAGACGCTATCAAAAATATTCTTGTCTAAATAAATCTTGTGTATAAATCTGATATCTTGTCAAAGAAGAGGTGTTTTTGTAGCTGAATTTCTGCAGCACCAATAGGCTAACTGGTGCAATAGATCAAGGACACTTATCCACGAGGGGTGGCTATTGTTATTCCGACAAAGATTGTGATGGTGACACACAAAATATGTATTAACTGAATACATCACAATGACAAAATATTGCTTTGAAAAGAAAAGCATTACAAGTCCCACATGGGGGAAAAAAACAACACAATAAGTTTGGAAAAATTATTCTTGAACATACTTGTGGAGAATCCCCTTGAAGTGCCCTTTGAAAGGTTCATAAATAAAGACTTGATTATTGCTGGAATGAATGATTTGTTTTACCGTACAACCTTACAGATGTCCATTGCATCGGAGACGTGTGTATGTGTGTGCATTTCAACCGCCAACGTGAATAAATGAGGCAGAACCCTTTATATAAAGGACAGTAATCACCTAGCACTCGCTGTCATGCCGCTATATGTACATATACCTATATGTCAAATATGGGAAATGAAAACCCTCACATACACACAGACAAAAACCACAGATACGCACACGCATTCTACAGTATCTATCACACAGATTGAAAATACACTTGACAGTTGCTGTGTGCACAGGGAGGCAGCGTCGCTCACTTGGGGTCGCCAGCAGGGGGAGAAGACCCCAGCATTGGAGACTTGGGTGAAACCTAGACATGGTCAAAAATAGGCCTCGCATTTAACAAGGAGAATGAGTATGCGCGTGTGTTTTGTGGGCGCAAACAGCAATGACAGTGTGTTTATTTACAGACATGCTGTACGTGCATATGCGTATGGTGTGAAGGCACTCACGGGGGACGGAGGCTTGGCAAAGTTGAGGTGTGCATAGAGAAGCACGGCAATATCGTTCTGGCTGGCCTCCAAGGCGATGGACAGCGCAGTGCTGCCATCCTGAAAGGAACAGTGTTTAAAGAGAGAGAGAGAGAGAGAGAGAGAGAGAGAGAGAGAGAGAGAGAGAGAGAGAGAGGGACAGTAGGGATATTTAGTGATGCATTTAAAGCCCCATTCCACACATGTTTTGAGTAGTTTTGTTTCGACTGCTTTCTGTGCTGAACTTGGACATGAAGTCAGTAAACTGCACATCTTCAAAAGTTTCAACAATAAAGGAGGTGTCAGCTGTCCCCCCCCCCCCCTAACCGCAGTGTCTGGGAGATGTCAATCAAGGGTCTGTACACGCCTACAGAGGTCTAATCAGCCAGATGAACTGCAAACACAGATGGCTGGGTGTGTACGCACCCAGCTTGATCGTTATCTTACATGTCTGACTATCCTATGTCAGCTAATGCTGCATCTTCCGGGGCGGGACAGTTGCCACATACTTTGTGATTGACACGCGGCTGACATCAGCCAACATGCAGTACAGGACCGCCTGCCTTGCGTTACTTCCTTTCCAAGATGACTTCTGGCACGGTTTCGGTTCTACAGACTCACGTTATCTGTGAGCGTAGCATCGCAGCCGGGCACAGACAGCAGCTGGCGCACAATGTCCACGTGGCCGTGCTCGCAGGCGCACATAAGCGCGGTGGAGCCGTCGTCGTCGCGGACGTTCACCTGCGCCCCACAGGAGAGCAGCGCTCGCACCATGTCGCCCCGCCCGTGGCTGACTGCTAGCATCAGCGCTGTCTGGCCAGCCTGGGTGTGCACATATAAGCACATAATACTCTTAAGGGTTAATGAGTATACACACACACACACAGGTATATATCATATACACAAGATTACCAACTAGTAGTAAACAACAGACAGAGAGAGCCAAAGGCTTTAAAGTGTTAACCGTGTTAAGATAAAAGCAAGAAAAGATAATATTTTTTACCTGAGCAGATTTATGGTTATACCTACAGACTCCCTACCATTGTTTTGATATTTATAGTCAAGAGAGTGGCCTTGTTGCTGTACTATATGGTAAAACATATATATATATATATATATATATATATATATGTATATATATGTGTAGATAAATATAATATATAATATATGTACAGTATTTTCATATAATAAAAGCTTGACTCCTGTCTACCAGCAGAGGGCGTACCTGGCTGGCCTTGGCGTTGACATCTCCGGTGCGCAGCAGCTGTAGGACAGTGTGAAGGTCACTGTCGGAGTGGAAGGCAGCCAGAGCAGTCAGCATGATGGCTGTGTAGCCCGCCTTGTTCTGCTTGTCAGCATTACACAGGCCTGTAATATTGGACAACCGTGCGCCCAGGCACAAACATTGATTTATGACTTCAGTTAAGTCATGTATGTAAGACTATAATGTAATTATAATGATTGAAGACTACATGTTACTACAGTATAGGTATCGTATTCCGTTAAAAGCAATATGCAGATATGTCTCTTACTTTAGGACTTATATTTTCCACACCCCCATGTCCCTTTTTTACATAGCCTACAGATATTTATATGATTATAGTTATTTTAGAGGTTCATTGATTTGATCTGTGTTCCTCTGTTTTTATTTTTCTTCCTTTCTTTCTTTCATTCTGGTTTCCTTCTGCTGACCTGTGTCCAGCAGTAGCTTGACCACGGGGAAGTTGGAGTGGGAGACCGTGTAATGCAACGCTGTGTTTCCGTTGCCATCGGCCATGTTGATCACAAACTCCAGCAGCTGAGGGGAGAAGGAGGCGAAGGCGTCCATGTAGGCCCTGACAACAGCCGTGTCCGCCATCTTGTGACAAGAGACACGCAGCCACTCCTGTAGCACGGTGGTGTATGCCGTCCTCTGAGAAGATTACACACACATGTGAATTGGGTTAGAGACACACAAATTACACACTAAACCCACACGCCGACTGTTGAGGCCGACATGACACTTCAATTAATCAAGCAGTCAATTCATGCTTGTTGTTTATTGGGTTACTTTTCTATACATGCACAATTTATATTGTTATTTTTAAGCCACATTTATAAATCGAGAGATTTAAACTGTAAAAAAATGTGTTTTAGAAAGTACAGTATATAAAGTACAGTTTACAGTATAAACAAAAGTTAGGGAGCCCCCTGGTGGCACTGCCTCATTTGAATGGTTAAAATTGTACACATAAAAAACTGTGGCACTCAAGCAGACTGGATTTAGCCAGACGACTTTTTTCTTGTTAATTATATAAAATCATTGATCATTGATTTTTGACTGTGATAGAATGAAATGAAATAGAAAAGCTTTTGCGTTAAAAACCAACGTACAAGTGCTTCTACTTGGATTTGTGAGTGTGATTTCTACCTACCGCTTCCTGTTGGCTAAAGGCATTGGGTTCCCCCAGGGCTCTCTGCAGGGCATGTAGAGCTGCCATTAGGCTGTCACTCAGGTCCAGTCTAGGACAGACACAAACACACAACTCAACATACAGTATACAGTGTCATATACAAGTCATATAGAAAAACTACACTGCAAAAGAACTAAAAAGCCTTTTTGGTATGAATTATTGGTGATTCTCAAATCCCACCTCTAAACAAATATTGTTGTTTTACAGGATTTGCTATGTTAAAATTACATTACACATCCATGGGCCTTATATTATATATAAACTACAATATTGGCAATTATGGAAAGTAAACAGACCCCTTCTAAATGTATTCTACCGTGTAGTCAGCGTGGCACAAAAGCATCCAGTATCGAAAAGGAATTTGGCTAATCTTTCTCCCCACGCACTTCTAAAACAATCCAAGTGAATGTTGCGCATGATTAAGCGCTTGTGTGCCTTCATGGACACAACTTCCTTTAACACTATGAGGCCATTTATGTGTGTAAAAGTTAGTTACCTGATTTGTTTTTTGACTGACGCTGATGTGCTGTCATTTGGGTGGCTTTCACTTGCTGGCTTTGAGGAAGATGACTGGATTAGTCTTTGCTGGGACATTTGTTCTGTGTTTGATTGACTGGTCCCATGCTGAGGAGTGAGGTGGGCTGTTTCTGGTTGGAGGGCGTATTGCGCCGTGGCATTGTCAGGGGTTTTAGCTTGAGCGGAACACAACGATGTTGAAGAAGCAATGGCTGTCTGTATTGAGCTTTGTTTAGGAATGGTTTCAGTGCTAGGAGATGTGGGCGTACTCTTCTGAGGTACAGTCTTTTCCCCAGATGATTGGTTGGCAGTCTCTTTCTCAGGTATGCCTGCAGGAGACAGTAAACCGAGGACGGGATCGGAGGCTGGTGGCTGAGAGGCACATTCTTGCAGCACAGTGCCCGTGACAGGTGACTGGGTGGCGTCCTGTTCTCGTTTTGTGTCCACATTAGCAGACCGGCGGGCATTTTGCTCGATGTCTGGAGCGGCAGTGTGTAGGCTGACGGCAGTCTGCTGAGATGTGGGGCTGGTTTTTCTGTAGTGGTAATTCTCGTCCGAGGCGGTGGCTTTTTGCTGGTGATAAACCGGAGGCTCTGGTAGTTTCTCTCTGGCTTCGTGATACTCACTGGAGTCACTCTCCTCCTCGGAGCTCTCACTGCTACTGTCCTCTGAGGACGTGGACTCGTATCTGGAAGACATGGACATATTCTTCTGTCCACTAGCCAGCCAATTCAAATGCCAGAAGAAATTTAACTGACTATATATGCAAAATCTGCAGCCTACCCTAGAAGCCTACCTGTGTTATTGAATATTCAACATATTATTAAATCTTGCTGTCTTTTTGGCTAGCTACTTAATCAGTAGAGATACTAACCTTTCATCCCATGGCCGACAAGCAACACTATGCTCTAGCTGGGGCATATGCTAGTTCATGCTTTGCGAGAGCATTGCTAATAGTATCGAATCATTTACTTGTCAGTAGTTATCAGTCTGTTTTATGTACATGCTCCTTAAAACTATTTACCCTAGGTAAGAACCAATTCAAATGAGTGACACATACCCTCCGTTGACTCCAATGAACTGCAGGTTTTTCTTGGTGGACAGCGAGCCAGGTTCCCCCTCCGCTTTACGCTTCATGATTGACCTCAGCGACGTCTGAGGAGACTCTGAGGCTGGCGAGATAGATGCGAGTGGTCATGACATGTATTCAAATTTAATAAGAGTAAAAGAAAAAGAAAAGTAATAGAACTAGTTACCTTCTGGAGCCTGGAGAACCTCTGTGATCGTTTGATGGCTCCTCTCTGCGTCATTCATGTGCACTGCAGCCTGTTTATCGGGCGTGCCCATGACGACGGCAGGGCTAACTACAGGTACTGACGTAGACACCTCACTCTTCAGGACGTCTCGTACTTGCTTGGAGCTAATGGCGATTGGTAACTCAACTGGAGCATCTGGGAACCAAACGTAGATGATGTGTACAGTGAGACTGACTTTAAGGTTCACTGTGTAAAACCAAGTTTATTACACTAGAAGTCTAATGCACAGAAACTGCTTCCCCCCTCTGCCAGCTTCATAAGGCAATAGGCTACAGAGCAACTTATCTAAAGAAATGTCCGTTGTAATGTAAATATCTATCTAACGGTCCATGCTAGATTCAGCAATATCTGCTTTCGTGTATGTTTGATCACCCCTAGGTGGTAGTTTACACAATGCTCCATTAAGTCTTCAACAGGGTATGAGATTCTATCATAATTACTGAAAGAAATGCAATATTAAATAACCATCGCTATTTTATCCGAATTTGTCAGATTAGGATAACTTAAACTCACTCAACTGTTTCCATACCTACCCTCTAAACTTAGAGCTTCAGCGTGTCCTCTGTGAGGGGCTTTGTTTGCTGCTTGGCCTTGCGGGGAGCCACACCTTTCCGCTCGGAGCAGAGTCCCCACCCCCACCACAGTTGGCTGCTCCAGCGTGTACACTTGGATCCCCACAGTTCTCTGTTCCCTCTGGGGCTGCTGGGTGAAGCTAACCAGCGTCTGCAGGCCGTGGGCCCCGGGCTCCTGCCAGCCCACGCTGGTGGCCATGACTGGGTGCTCGGCCTGGGGGCCCGCTGGCTGCCTCTCCCTTCTGGCTGCACTGACCTGCTGCTGTGCGGCCTGCAGCTCCTGGAGAGTCCTCTTCAGCTGGCCTTCAAGCTGCCCCACCTGGCTCCTCAGAGCGCCCGCCTCCGGCAGTAGCCCCAGGTCCTGCTCCTGGACCCCGACTCCCACCTGCCGAGTGCCCCGCACCTCCTCCGGCCCCACCGCGATGGTGCGCACCTCCCGCCTCGCGTTCGGCCGCGCGCCGCCCACCGTCACCGTGTCTTCAATCTCACATCCCGAGTCTTGCCTGGAGCCGTCGGGGGTGCTGAGCGGGCCGGCTGGCTTGGCGGCGCCCTTCGCCCCGCCGCCGACCTCTTCCTCTGGGATGTCGATGTAGAGCTCCCCTCTGGAGCGCCCCCGACTGAAGCCCAGCGTGTGGCCCAGGAACTTCTGGCTCTTGAGCTGGACGCTGAGCTGGCGTTTCTCTTCCTGCAGCACGGAGATCTTGACCTGGAGCACAGGGATGGTCTTCACCTGCTCCTCCAGCTCCTTGATCTTCCTCAGGGCCGTCGCCATCTGCTCCCTGACGTGCTGCAGGTGGGCCGGGGTGGGGGACACGGGGGTGGAGAGGCCTGAACTCACGGGGGTGTAGGAGCCGCCACCCCCTCCGCCGTGGACCCGGTTGAAGCTGTGGGCGCTGCTGATGGAGGTGTTGGAGCCCACCACGCTGCTGTGCATGCTGCCGAGGTTGGAGAACCGGCGCCCCTCCTTCTCCTCCTCCAGCTTCCGGCGGGCATCCAGCAGGGTCTTCTCCACGCGGGCGGTGCTGAAGCTCGGCCTCTGGGAGGTGTGGTAGCCAGGGGCGCAGTAGGAGAATGAGGAATGGCGGCTGTCCGCGCTGGCGTTGGAGCACAGGGACTCTGTGGAGGTCCACCAGGAGCCGGTGTAGCCGTAGCCCCGGGGCAGAGAGCCATAGCGCGGGCGCCGCTGGACGGGCACCTTCTTGATGGTGTTGCCCTTCTCGATGTCGTTCACGTACTTGAGGAAGTCCAGGTCGAGACGGTAGCCGTAGGGGGTCTCCACTGAGTAGGGCGCCTCCTGCTCCTTACAGTGGAGGGAGGGGGGAGCGGGCGGGTTAAGCTTCCCTGAGGGGGGAAGGAAATTAAGTTTAAACAGGAGGAAATCCGTGTCTAATCTCAGGCTCAGACTTCAAAAAAATTGCATTATCTCTAAGACACTGTGTGTTTACATATGCACTCTGGAAGCATCTCTAAATTAGGCACAAAAAAACGTTAAGTGGAATTGGAGTGCGTTATAGCCTAACCTTACAAGGCTTAGATTATAAATGACTTGGACCGTTTCTTGGATGAGTCATTAGAAAGCTTTTAGCTATATCTTAGTTATCTTGACTTCAGTAACAGATTAGAATGGATAAACTGAATGAATCTCTGCAAGTACATTATTGCATTACAGCAAGCCTCAACAGAATACACTAAACAGTGAATACAGTAAACGGGTATTTAGTAAACGAACCTAATTAGTATACAATTAAACGTAAAGTGAACATAGTTAACGGTTAAGCAACTACCCCACCTGGGAAGCTGGGGTCCATATGTAGCACCTGAGCCATTATGAGCCTGTGGCCGCTCGTCACTCAATCACGCACAAATTCTTACCTGGGGAGGGCAAAAACATGTGAAGTTTAGCTACACAAATTCTACAAAAAAATAATTTAGAAGGCCTTTGTAGCCATATACACACCTCAGAGCAAAGAAACAGCCAGGTACAAGACCCAGCATAAAGGCCCTTAAAGCCCAAACCCAAAGGGACGTGAACAATGCTAATATTGAGACCCTATATAATCACCAACATTGTGTATGCAGACAGCTGCAACAGCTAGTGTAAGTATATTATAGATATTCCAGCCTTGGAACGGATGGTATTTGTCAGCCTTCCAGATTTTTTGTCAATATTATTTTTCTGAGAACAACAGTTCAGTTTTCTATTCTGTTGTACACATTTTCAGTTCCCTTTGCTATAGTTAACAATAAATATCTGCATGGCAGCCAAAAGTCCATCATGTGTTTGTTTCTGTTCTTAGAATTAAGAGTAGAGAGGTTACAAGGGAAAGTTTCCTGGCAGCTTGCTCAGAACTGAGCTTTGGGCCTGCCAGTTACAACCTTATTAGGAATCGTTTGTGCACACGAACCACGGCTCTCAATTCAGGGTTTTACGAACACACTCTCCCCTCTCTCTCCCACACTTTTCTCGACATCTCTGATGCTGCCCCGCCCAAGACTCCCTCTTTCTGTTTCCTAACACAATCATCCCCTGAGGTCTGCTGACAGTCAGGAGGTCTCAGCTGGTCACTGTCTGATGAAAAATGAATCAGAACCGAGTTTATGCTTTTTTGACTTGGTATAAATAAGATTTTGTGAGAAAACAGGACAAAGATGTGCTCACACTGACTTAATAGCTTCCAATGCAACGTCCACAAGTTCCAGGCCTACAGATAGCAACAAAATGCATTACCAGGGATGATAAAGAACCTGAAATGCCATGTCCCTGAGTGTGATTGTGTGTGTGTGTGTTACCCTGCAAAAGATTAACTTTCTAGGTCATTGGTTTGTGGGAGCTGGGGCTGTAATGCTGTAAAGCCATTTCCAGCATTAGCTGTTTGTGCACAAGCATCTTAGTCTAAGATCAAAAGTCTGAACGTGAAGTCCGCAATCAATTTAGCGCATTTGTTTAGTTCACTCCTGTCAGCATTCTGCTCGCAGGAACTTTCCTCTTATTTTCTCTCTCTCTCTCTCTCTCCCCTTTTCTGGGGCTATCTTGTGACCCTCATCATCGCTTGCTCATTTGTGGAAAGTAGGACACTTGGAAACACTGACTAAGTTAATATGGTATTTTTCAAGTCCCTTAAAAGGTCCCTGCGATATTTCTCCCTGTCGATGCCCTGTCATCGCTCTGATGAAAGCAACACCACACACTCAGATAGTTAGTTAGTGAAAAAAACTACTACGAGATCCATGGGGCATGGAGTGTTTCACATGCTAGCTTAGCCTACCTAAGTGAAACCTGGCAAAATGCCCTATCTAGTGGGTCTGACAAAAAAAAAATGTTTACAGTGTAACGGTATCCCATAGTCCATCAAGTGTGTTTCTGGTGCACATGGTGAATGCACCCAGTGTGTTCCTGTCTGTATCTCAGATATGGAATGCACAGTGTTCGACCGATAATGCGGAATGTGTAGCGGGGTGCGAGCATGAGTGTGTGTGTGTGTGTGTGAGAAAGAAAGTAACAGAGGAGAGGCTGATGGGGAAGCGTGGAATGAGAAAGCAAGCACGTATCTGTGTGTGTGTGTGTGTGTGTGAGAGAGAAAGTAACAGAGGAGAGGCTGAAGGGGAAGCGTGGAATGAGAAAGCAAGCACGTATCTGCGTGTGTGTGTGTGTGTGTGTGAGTGAGAGAGAGAGAGAGAGAGAGGGAGGGAGGCAGTGAGGGTACAGGAGGGTGGGGGACAGAGTTGACAGGGGACAGTTGATGAGTTATAATTAGCATGTGTATTTTAACTTATAACATCCCTGTTCCCTTAGAAACAATGTTTCCCACTAACACTGTTCGTACTTCCTCACCCGCTGCCCTATGTCACAAACGCTCTATTTTGTTAAATATCTGCCTTTTAGCTAGAAGCCCACATCCAACTTGTTCTCCATTTCCAACTGGTCGGTCTCTTTTCACCCCCAAGCCACCCTGGTCCTCCAACACCAGGGGCGCTTTAGACGTGTTTGCTTGCACGTACCCCACGTATGCCAGGGCGACCTTCCTCCCTCTCTTGCTGTCTCCCTTTGAGATGACAGTGACCAGCAACCAGTGTCCCCACTCTGTGAACCGGAGCACCAGTCCCTCCAGTACCAACCCCCCTGCCCCTGCCCCTGCCCCACCCCCATTTCCCCATCAAGGACAACGGGTCTTTACCCCTCCGTGTGCCCCCCCCAGCCCTCACACAGCTGCATTCCACACTGAACGGATGTTAAAAAATTGGCCTGGGCCAGCGCTTCCCCTCCACAGCCCGATTAAGATTAAGACACGTCTCCCCCCTTAGGGGGGGAGAGGGGGAGAGGGGGCGACGAGTCTTAATCTTTATCAAGACGTGAGTCGTGTGCATCTTAATCTTGTGTATGTCTCTCTGTATGCATACAGTATGTCTCTCTGCTATACTGCCAGGAGAATGGCTCCGTCCAGATCTTAGCTTGTGAAGTTGGTTGTTGCTGCGGTGTTAAGGTCACAAATAATACTTCTTGTCTCTCCATAGTTCCAATTTTCTTGTCTCACTTGTCTTGTCTGTGATGTCGGTGATAGGTAAATGTGATTTTCAAAGTCAGTTTCATGTTGGTTCATCTCACAGCTTCTATCCACCTTATTTTACATTGCCACGACAGGGATTAGGCCTGGTTGTTGCCTAGTCAGAAACACCGCCCAAGAAAGGACTTCATGGATTTTTCCACTGCCATAAAAGTCTCGATTCTTTTTTGTTTTTTTGGTGAGTGCTATTCTGCGTACAGTCGGTAATGGTTTATGAATTAGGAAAAGTGGGATTCATTTTCTGTATACCGGCTGCTTGTGCTGCGGGGATGGGATCACTTGTCCCCCGTCTCCTCGCGTTGCCTTCCCTTCTCTCCACCTCTCTTTCACGGTTCGGATGCAGTCAACTCCTATAGGAAACAACCGAGAAAAGGTTTGTTGGTTTTGGTTACAGTCATGGATACTGCTGATTTGCAGCTCCTTTACCTTAGGCCCCCCAAAGAGAGGCTGTTGATTGGTCACGAGCAATGAACAGTTTCTTTTTATAACTTAACATAACCACATGAAAATATACAGTATAAGCAACATTGTATGCACATTTCAATAATAATAAGTAGAAATATGAATAATAATACAACTTTAGAAATACTGTGGTTAAGAATGTCTATCTTGAAATAATTTCATGACCCTTTTAAAGGCATCTCGCTAATCCTCGGGGGGGTCCTGACCCACAGTTTGAGAACCGCTGGCTGGATAATAAGTAATAGTTTAATAGAAGAGTTTTAGCAAGAGAAAAAGTACAAATATGCAGTCCTCTCTATAAAAGACTGCAAAGCCCTGTAGCTCACTGAGGAATGTCAATAAAACTCCATAAAATGGACTCGTCCTGTGTCAGGGAGGATGACACACACTCCTTATAACAGGTTACAAAAGACTCCCCTCCGCAGGGCAGAAAACACAGGTTGCACCGCTCATTCCTCCACTACTGACTGACAGCCCAGACGTAAACATCACGCCCATAAAAGATGTCATTCTGCGGGTCACCTCCCCTGTGGGAGAAGCCAAGATGTTGCCCCGATCCACCCAGCTGTCCGCAACACAGCTATCCGCTAATCACAAGTCTGGGAAACCTGCCTACCATAATATTGAGCAATGTTTTTTCACCCACTGTGACTCACCCTCTTAAATCCAGTGCCATACACACTGTGGAAACACGCCGGATCTATACTGTACACCTTCGACTTACACTAGACCACAGCTTGATCTACGCAACCAGATTAGCCTCCGTAGCATTTCCTATGGACGGTGAACATACTTGAAGCTCTCACTGGAACTAATGGCTGTGTGTCTAGCAGATAAGCAGTGCAATAATGGGCACTTATTCTCATACCCTGGGACCGGTCAGAGTCAGGCTGTGGCCAACAGGCCGACATTTTGTTTGGGGTTTGCACGGTCATGCCGCTGGTGGCTGACCTTTACACAATGCCATAACAAGACTTGATATGGCTCAGTCCATTGTTTCACACTGCTGTCATGCCAGGAGGATGGCGGAGAGAGAGAAACAGACCCTTACAGTGGAACGACAACTAAATCACAAAGAGCCATTCATTCAGACCTCATTTCCACAGCTGGTTCTAATATAAAAGTTTGGAGGGGCATCACAGAGAGAGAGAGTGAGTGAGGGAGAGGCAAATAGTATTGGAGAGAGAGAGAGAGGCAGGCAAAGAGTGCGTCAAGAAAACAAGCCTCAAAACAAACATAATGGTTATTGAGGCCCTGTTACAGATCCACACAGTGTCAGACTACAAACAGCCCAGAATGTGTGGAGTGACAAATGTCTGGTTCTAGAAATGCTTAAGGCTGCAAATATGACCAGATCAGAAGTATGTCTAGCTCCTATTATGAAAGAGTGAACAAGGCTAACTTGGAAAACAGCTACATTATAGGACAGTGCTGTGTTGTGGCTAAGGACAGCAAATACTTTTTTTAGCAGGAAAATAGAATACAAAGTTTAACTGGAAACACAGAAGAGACTTCTCCAAGCTCCCACACAGATGAAGACACACACACACACACACACCAGCGCTTGCTGTCCACAGCCTTTCACCCATAAAGCTCCCACAGATTCGCAAACACAGCTGTACTGTAACTTTTCACTTGATTTATTCAGGTACACTTCCTGATGGGAAATATGAAACAGCACTCTCTAAACAAGCAACAAACAATCTCCTCACATGTAGACGCTCTGGTGAGGTAGATAAAGTCCATTCTATATAAATTAACACTTAAAGGTACACTCCTCAATTGTATTATTGTGCTCCCAAAACCCCACATTTCTGCTAACTGCTAACTGGCATATGTTTGAAACACAACAATGCACAAAAAGACATGACATGCGGGGGAAGGGGTAGGGAATGTTATGATCCTGAAAATATCGAGTTAGCTGTAGCGAAAGACTGTCAACACACTGTTAGAATGCAAATTCTCTGCGTTCGCGACTCTTTAAGATAAACAAGTGATTGACAGTAGAATAAGGTTGATGCGTTGTGGTGTCTGCAGTCTGGAGTGTGTGCGAGAAAGGGTTACAGGAAAGGGAGCTCTATCCGTCTATTCCCTCTGGATCAAGAAGCAACCGCTTCCTCCCAGCTCAGGAGAAACAGCAACCGGGACCGGGAGAAGGAGAGTAAACAGAAGCAGAAAATGAAGGGGGGGGGGGGGGGGGGGGGGGGGGACCAACACCCCCGGGGGGGGG
>JAOEHI010052339.1:15000-16887 GCA_025447815.1 Percopsis transmontana | reverse complement strand
ATGTAAATTTCAGAGTGCAAGTTTTATATATATATATATATATATTTATATATATACACACACACACACACATGTAAATATCAGGGGGCAAGGTTTAGCACGATGGAGAGTCTAATTGACAGACTAAGTTTAAGGGGTTCCAATATTTGATTTTATACTGTAAACACACACACACACACACACACACACACACACACACACACACACACACACACACACAAACACCATCGCAACAGTCTGACAATCCGCTGTGAAAAGCACTGACCTAGGAGTCACACTAAATTGGCCACTCACTTGGTAATTGCTGTCCTCTTACCGGTAGTTGTTTTGGTGAGCACGCGGTGCGTAATTCCTCGGTGCTTGCCATACATCGTTGGCACAGTAAAGGCCTTATGCTTCTGCGTCGAATCAAGTGAGAGCCTACGCCGTAGCCTACGAGAGTGGCCCTACGCCGTAGCCTACGAGAGTGGCCTACGCCGTAGCCTACGAGAGTGGCCTACGTCGTAGCCTATGAGAGTGGCCCTACGCCGTAGCCTATGAGAGTGGCCCTACGCCGTAGCCTATGAGAGTGGCCCTACGCCGTAGCCTATGAGAGTGGCCTCCGAGAGTGGCCCTACGCCGTCGTGAGCATTTATACTTGTGCACTGGTCTGGTCTGTTGCACAGACCTGCGCGCCGAGCCCCACTACATGGCAATGGATGGCATCCTGCTGAGCTCACGAGCAGAGTGTAAACGTTTTGGCGGTGTTCTAAGGATATGAAAATATTTCTTTCCAGCTAATCTCTTAATTACACCAATATTGTGCATGGGAAACAGTTTGTGCCGATTTGGGAAAGATCGCTGATTGTATTTTATTCGCTGTCTGAACAACCAGGAAATGTAACTACACGTGTAGTTAGATTTTTGGGGAGGTGTGCGTCTGCCTACAGCGCAGATTCAACGCCTTAACTTATAGCTAGCTAGTAAGAGTAAAACACATTGTTGTGAACGTTACATTTAGGTTCCAGCCCTTCTAATGGTAAAGAGCACTGGTCACTAGTTGCTGAATGTTTTGGCCTCTCCGTGTGTGTGTGTGTGTGTGTGCGCGCGCTTGTGTGTGGTGGGTAGATTGGTTATCCGAGTCCAAGGTCTGACTATTGGTTAGCTGTCTGAGAGTCAAATGGACTGCAAATGCACACACACCACACACCACACACCACACACTACACACACACACACACACACACACACACACACGTACACACAGGCACAGTTCAATGGGAAAATTACTGAATGCCAGACAAGAGTGCAAATTGTTGTAAATGGCACTCTGTCGATTATAGTGGAGTTTAAAGATGTGTGTGTGTCTTCTATCGTCAACTGGAAATTATATTAGCCCCGGCTGAACAGGTTTTGACCGGTAAACATGGCTTCTGATCCATGTCCCTTTGTTCTTTTGCTTTTTGTCTCGCTGTCAGACTGTCGCTCCCGCTTGTCTCTCTCTCTTTTACACGCACTTCCTGCGCACTTATTTCCATCAGAGCATGTGAATCAGTTCCTTTCCCACCCTCCTTTAGTTGAGAGCTTCATTGATGAATGGCTTCCATTACAACCAACTGCTATTACAGCATGCCACTTCAATTATCGCCACTTAGCTAGCCGTTAGCCACGTCCGGCCCTGACAGATGGACGGCAGCGACGCTAAGACTGATATATTGCCCGCCCAGGGTCGACGGCACAAAAGCTCTGAGCATCGTCACATCGACGCCGTCTGCTTTAAAGAGGTTTGGTCAGCGACGACGTTAATCCCTGGCTTTTTTCCAAAACGTTGTGCTTCGCTTCTTCTTCAACCGCTTCAAACGACTGCTTCGACGCGGCTTGCGGTGATGGAGGCCATTATCAACACCT
>JAOEHI010052339.1:0-10000 GCA_025447815.1 Percopsis transmontana | reverse complement strand
CCACCTCTGGGGATCGAACCCACGACCTTCCGGCTAGGAGTCCAACACCTAGACCACTAGACTATCCTGCCCCCCAGTTGCTATTCATGATTTAAAACATAATATTACTGTTTAATTAATACATATTAGTCCTTACCTATTCATTTGTATCTATATGTATGTTTATATGTACTGTATATATTGGTATATCACGTATATATTTGGTTAACATTGCTTAGTGGACCTTTAAGGCACTGTAGCTCATTTCATGGGGTCGGTGTTGTTCCAGTAAGATGACATTAAGGCTTTTGTTTAAACCAATCGAGAGAGGTCAGTCAGTCAATTGAGGGCACTGTGCAAATCCGGCTCCATGTATTATTATGTATTATAGCCATACGCTTGGCTTTACATCCCACACACTACAGTACATATTGCTATACAGTCTGTGGTTAGTTAGCAAGGAGCAAGTAGCCCCTAGCAGGGAGGATGGTGGGCCTCTGCCCATCCTACATACTTTTACCTACTGTTGCTAAAATTACTAAACGTATTAGCAAATACTTCACAACATCACAGCTATAAAGCATCATAGCTGTGAGATCCCCACTTGTTACTGCCTGCTGCTGCCAGTCTAGCAAATCCAGGTGTTATGAGCAGGTGTTATGTGTCCAAAGCGCGGGACTCGTTGGGCAAGCATGCAGGTCGGTTCTGTAAGCCGGGGCGCTCACGGTCCAGTTTACACCAGCAAGACACAACACTGGCTGTCAGTTACGAGAAAAACAGCAGGGCAAAAAAACACACAAAAAAAAGCCCCAGTCTGCTCCGCTTGGGAGAAGCCAGGTTTGGGCAGCAGGTATGAAGGTAATGTGTGTGTTCATTATGTGTGGTTGGCTGAGTGTTGCCTATGCCGGGGTACTCCATCACAGCCCCCAGCAGTGACCTGGGCTAGCTAATTAGCCCTAGCAGATATAGATGGGCTTTGTGGGCTCAGCCCCGGCCTAGCATCATTCTGTCACTCACCGAGATGACCTCGGCATGCAGTTCACACTGTCTGCACATATATGGCCAACCGCTGGCATGTAGGGCTGTGTGTGCGTGTGCGTGTGTGTGTGTTTGTGTGTGCACAAACAAGCCACTGAGCAAACTCACCACCACATACACACATACATGGCCTAGACACGGATGACGGCCTATATGTACACACACACACACACACACACACACACACAAAGTATATTTTGAGAGAACTGCTTGTGTGGGCGTTTCTCACATGCAACCATAGTTTAAAGCAATACACACACTCTCATGCTAGAATAGCCACACACGCACTACTGTGTGTGTGTGTGTGTGCACGCGCTTTGCTGAATATGTTTTTTAGGCCAAGCTTTAAATAACCTTCCAATCCCATTGGCTTATTCCCCTTTGTCTAATGCACATTTCCCTCCTTGCGCCGGCCCCTGTGCCCCTGCTAACCCCCCCGGGAGGCCCTGTTGTGGGATGTGTGGCTAATTAAGGCGACCCGAGCAGACCCTATGTCTTCAAGTCCCTCTCCTCGGAGATGTAGCATGTCGTAGAGCGAACAGCCACGCCACCGCTAACTCCCGGTCCCCTCTGTGTGTGTGTGTGTGTGTGTGTGTGTGCGCGCGCGCGCGCGCTAGCAGAGGTGTCAACCATATGGGAACTGTTGCAGTATCTTTTCTCCCCGACTCTCTGCATCCCGTCTTCCCTAAATATCTCCACAATATCTCCCCCAGCTATCAGGCAGCAGGTGACAGAGCTGCCAGGGCCCGTCTCTTGTCGTTTTAATTAATTCTTTTCATCAAAATCAAACAGGAGTGGCTCCTTCTTCTGTCCCCGACTCTGGAGCTCTCAAAACGCACAGCAAGGAGCGCCGAGTACTGTAGCACCGAGGAGCGAGGGAGCGAGCACACCTCGCAGGGTCCCCCGTGGAGACAGCGATTTGAGGAGAGAAGGGCGATTGGGGGGGGCACTTTACTTTGTTAGAATGTGGGGCGGAGGACCGTCTTGTCATCCGAGGGGTGTGTGTGTGTCTGTGTGTGTGTGTGTGTGTGTGGGGGGAAATAGAGGGAAAAGTTGATTCAAAGGAAAGGCAAAGAAAGGGATAATGTGGAGCGACGGAAATACAACAGTTCTTCCCCTCTTTATTGGGAGCTGAGGGAAAGCAGGTACTCTCCCTTTGGGCCTCTGCTGTGGCAGACAATAGCCCTTCAGTGCTTTACAAAGATTAAATTATCATGCTAAAACATCTAATTCAAGGGCCTCTCCACCAGCAATATTTCCATGTGTCACCCCTTTAGGCTTGCTAGTTATCATTACTGTTTTTGTTATTTAATTTCAGCTATTAATTTCCCACTTGGCATTGGCTTGGTGGGTTACCTTGAGGGTTATTCCAAAGGGTTTATCTTTAGCATGCCTGCGGTGACAAAAGGTATTTACTGTGTTTACTCTGCTTAGTTTAGTTCAGGAGGCTACACACAACAGTCTTTCAGATCCCAGCTGGAGAAAGAAGACAGAGAAACTAGAACAAATGAGAGGAACTGAGAAAACATCAATTTTTTTTTATAGGCAAATACAAATCTTTTGCTGAAGAACAGGAAGCCAAGAAAGGATGGAGGACAGAGGTTGGGTGGGAAGGGGGAGAAAGAATGGAGGGATTTATAGAAGATTAAGGAAACAGTGTTTTTTTTAAACATGAGGCCAGACTACCTTTTTTGCCTTTATTTAAAAACGTGTTGCGCCCGTTTCTGAAAAGCTTCGCTTCCAGTGCTGGAAAACGCCGAATTACTGTGGATGGAAGGCCAAAGCAGAGAAATAAAGATGCGTTTTCAAATGAAACAGTGCTAGTGTGTTTGGAACTATTTGAGGGGGTCAGGCAGATGTCAATCAAGCAAGGTCTGTGCACGCCCACACAGTCCAGAGAAGTGGTCTATCATCTGTGGGCATCTCATCCAAGCTTGGGAAGGTGTGCCACCTTGGGCATCTGTACAAAATGCTTTATTTTCCAGTCACCTCGAGCCAAACCGCCTCTCTAGACAGTCCCATTAATGCGGTATTAGGCAAGGCAGCTGCCTTCCCTTCTGGACAGACTCAGTATCTGACATTCATGTAGAGTTATCTACATGAACAACAAATGTGTTGCTAGTAGAGGCAGACACACTATTTTAAGCTCTAAGCTTCACGGACTTCCATTTTGAGGCGCAACATTAAAAACCTTCCTTCCGATCTGCTTGCCAGCGATTGGTTCCTCCTGACAGCGGCGGGTTTGACACATGTTTCTGGCTGACAGCGGCACCTGTTCTCCCTCCTAATTCATTCCTCTCCCCTTTCTTGCTTATGCTATCTTCTTGTTCTCTCTGAGCTCTCTCCCTCTATCTGTGTCTAATTCTAGACCTCATCTCTGCCGCCTCGCTTTAACAAGCTGTTTCCTGTCAGTCTTACACAGCTGTTGATTGCCTAATTACCTTGCATTCCATACACACACACACACACACACACACACACACACACACACACACACTCGCATGCACGCACACGTGCACACTGAATGAAATTGCTACGGCTAATGCCGTTGTTTACAATCAATTACAAGAAGGGTGAACAGGGGCAGAAGTGTGTGTGCACATGTGTCCAGAGATTCATGCCACTTATACCCGCTTAATAATGCAGCATTCAGCTACTTGATGAATCAGGATTTTTCCCCCGTGTTCCATTGCTAAGTGATCTCATTTTGAAACATTGCCATCTGCTGAATTTTCCTTCTTTTTTTTAGCCAAGCTGCCAGCTTGTTTACGTAGAAACCCTTTTAATTCCAACCCACCACAATCTTTTTATAGTGGAGATAAATGGTAGTACAAACTTAATGGGCCACTTTCACAGTGACCCCGGACCGTAGAAGGTAAGCTGTCTTCTGTCTAACCTGTAAACAGAGAGAAAATGTATGTTCACACAAACGTTAAAGGCCTTGGACCCATCAGGTGTTTAGTTAGGAGTTATCTCTGTCTCTGTAGTGCTTGTAGTGGATCCAAGTGCCAGAGAGGCTCGGAGACATGAGTGCAGGCAAGTAAGAATTTACTTAAGCAGGTTCACGGTTGAGGTACAGGCAAGGTTTGGTACACAGAATGATAGAAGTACAAAATGGTGGGCAGGGATCACAGCTACGACAGGCAATCGGTAACTGGGAACAACGAGGAAACACACAACAGAACCCTGGAGACTAGAAACACAAAATAACACAAAATGAACTAACAGAAACACAGGGTTTATATACAGTAGAGCACAGGTGAAGACAATAATCAAATCAAATGACACAGCAATGGGGGAGACAGAAAACAAGGACTAGAACACAAAAACATGGAACACAAGGAAAACACGGACTGGAACACAGAAACATGGAAAACAAAGAAAACACGGACTGGAATTACAGAAACATTGAACACAAGGAAAACACGGACTGGAACTACATAACATGGAACACACAGAAAACACGGACTGGAACCACAGAAACATGGAACACATGGAAAACACAGACTGGACCGGGTCGCGGTGTAAACCACCCATAGGCTTATATATAGCGATGTAAAACACAGTAGTCAATACGTGTCCTGAGAATATTCAGCAACTTGTTCTGTCGTTCTTTCACGTTCCATTGTTATCTCCTCCCCCCTCTCTCTGGCGCCCATTTCCTCTTTGTTTTTCTCTGCCACCATCCTTCCATCCGTCTCGCTGCCTTCATGCACCTCTCCCCCTCCCTCTCTCTCTGTCTCTCTCCCACCTCTTTATCTCTATCTAATGTGGTCGGCAGTTAAACTCCCTCCCTCTCTATCTCTCGCTGAGATGAACGAGTCGCACTGTGTGTGCCAGGATGCCCATTAGCTTGGACACTGCCTTCCTTTCCATTACACATGCAACACACCCGCACGTGTACACACACTGTCTGACACGTGTGCTCGGGTTATATATATAAGTTGCCACGGTGACACTCAACCACACCCTTGGACACATAATAGTTTAAAAACACACACACACACACACAAACAAAACATTCAGTCATACTCACTCACTCTCTCTCTATCTCTCTCTCATGTGCGCACACACACACAGACACACACACTAACTACAGAAGAGCTAATGCTCTTGAGACTAATTATCAGTCAGGTGTGTTGTCTTATATTTATTTGGGCCAGCGAGGTGCTAACAAGCTTCTCTCTCTCTCTCTCTCTCTCTCTCTCTCTCTCTCTCTCTCTCTCTCTCTCTCTCTCTCTCTCTCTCTCTCTCTCTCCACTTTCCCTCCATATGTTTGTGTCTCGCCTTTGCAATACATTTTTATTTATATTCCATCTCTCCTCTGTCCCTCGCTACCTCTTTATGCACTCTCTTCGTCCGCTGTCTTTCTCTTTCTTTTCCTCATTTGCTCTTTTTAGAAACTCTATGTCTATATGTCTATGACATAGAGTAAACTATATGTCTCTCTCTCTCTCTTGCTGAAGGCCAGGTAGTGTTTGGGTTCAGTGTGTTACAGGACTGGGCGGAGGCCAGGGAGAATGGGGTGCAGCAACCAGCGGCGCCTGCAGGTGTAAGGTCGTACGCACTGTGTGTAGGCCTACCATTAAAGAGAGACAGAGAGAAAGAGACAGAGAGAGAGAGACAGAGACAGAGACAGAGACAGAGAGAGAGAGAGAGAGAGAGAGAGAGAGACAGAGACAGAGAGAGAGAGAGAGAGAGAGAGAGAGAGACAGAGAGAGAGAGACAGAGAGACAGAGAGAGAGAGACAGAGAGAGAGAGGCCGTTTTAACAGGAAGCTTTCCATTAACAACAGAACATAACGGCTCAAGCCCCGGGGCGGCAGAACCCAAAAGAGAGCACGTGGATGTGGAGAGACTATAAAAGCCACCGTCTCTCCACTGCCAGTGAGTCGGGTTCATGAGGTCCGCCCGGGCGGGTTATGACTACACGCGCTCTCTTCCCATCAACGGAAAGAGCAAGCGCTTCTCATAACAGAAACGAGGGGATTTCAAAAAGATGACTTTAATCTAGAGTTCAGAAACGCAAGAGTTAGGGGAGGGTGTCTGACATTTGAATTCTCCCGCAGAGAAAGTAGTGCAGAAAATTAAAAACACTTTGCCTTCACTTCCGACACACTTTACACATTTTATGAGTTATAGGTTCCTTTTCAGGAACCTTGCAAAGAGGTTTAGCGTCTAACGTCGCTGCCTTAAGAATAACAGTCGATATAATCTCACAAAAATTAAGCAAACAATCCGAATAGTGCATTTTGGCATATTATAAACACATATTATATTTATACGAAATAAAAGTGTTAATAATCAGTTATATCAGATTTATATCATTTATATCTGCTATTTCTCAATACAATAGGCCTTCCTTTGCAGTTGTATGCCCATCCTTAAAATGATAAATGTCATAAAATAGGCTATGTAAAAATAATTATTTTGTCAAATGTTTATCTGAACTGTTGTAGATGTAAAATAGATTTAGGTAATATCTGTTATATGTCAAACAAAACTAGACCACAATAAAGCAGAGATCTATAACAAATAAATAAATCATAGTCATTTAATATAAAACAGGGGTCCATTAAATAAATAAATCATTTAATATTAGCTAATATTAAATGATTTATTTGCACACAATGGAATGGGATATACCAACACAATGAAATGCACAGTTTCTCTGGGGTTAAAATTAAAAAGCTTTATTTATAAAAAAAATATATATATTCATATATCTGTGAAATATCAAATTAAATTACAATTATTCTGTCATTTATCATGTCTCATTTAGGAATGAATTTTCGAAGATTTATGAGAATAATATTGAAATCCCCACTAGAATAGTTTAAAAAAATGGATTGATTTATGAATATCAATTAAAATGATTAATTATACAACATGAATCAATAATGAAGTTCAACATTTCATTCTCAAAATTAATATAAAGTAATATCCTTATTTTGTGGTCACTAAACCTACTCAATTTCCATTTGGTCTGCATATATTATAAAAACATATTCCAACTGTTAAAACACAATGCCTGCTGGCTAATCTATAGGCAAGATGGAAATCTGAAGAGAAAAGGCAATTCTTCTGAATTAATCAGTACAATTATTACTGCAATAAAATGTAAGAAAACGTTGGACATTACTCTGAACAAGCACAGAAACACCCCCCAACATCTCTGCATGTGTTTGACATGTCTTACTAGAACCCTTCAAAGATGACAACCACACATCGTCACATGTCAACTGATAAATCATAATTCAATCCAGATCAAAACATCACTCACACATGCAGCTCACTTATTGCATCTTATTTTCCCACAATTTGCTCTATAAGCTTCTGTGCTTGAATGGGTGCAGATGGCACCAAAACAACAAGGCAGAGGGCAGCTCTTCATCCATGAAAAAACACCAGTTTTGATGCAAAGCATGCTCCCAAACGTTTTTCTAAATAAATATTTTGAAAGATTGCTCTTCATTTTAATAATTTAAGTTGAGTTCCAACGGCTTTAGTTCCAATATTATTGTACAGTAATACGTGGCAGTCATCAATCTGCACTTTAATAAAAAGAATATTCTTCATTATTATTATTTACTTCGAATTTATGATACAAAACACTCTTAATGATGAAACATCACCATCAACTGTCATTGGTCTTTAAATTAGCTTGTGTCTGAGCACACACACGCGCGCGCACACACACGCGCACACACACACACACACACACACACACACACGCACACACACACACACGCACACAGGCATACTTCTACTTATGACAATAATAATAATACTTTATTCCCTTCCCATAAGAGTGAAGGGGTTTCAAGATGCATCCAGTAGGGATTGTCTCTGCCATCTCCTTGGACCTGTAGGATCATCTCTGCATCTGACATGACTGATGCACTGACAATTCGTGTTTGGCATTGAACTGTCAATCTCTACAGAGCTCCCTGAGACTCCCAGAGAGATTCTCCATGCAGAGACGCCCTCCCAAATTCTTTGAACATGCCCGTATCTCCTTAACTTTAAACCAGGCGAGAGAACAAAGTCCTAATTGTTGAGTGTTTGTCGTGTGGACAGCTGTGATTGGCTGCATGTCTGGGAGAGGTGAAAGCTGTCCAAGGTGTCGACTGCGTGTGTGGAAGTCTTTTGTAGCTAATATAATCTTTTAAAGTTATTCCACACAGAGTAGCTTGTGTTGTACTACTGTATTGTCCAGAGACCAACGCAACAGGCAAACAGCCTGTTTCCCACTGCAGGATCCTGGACTCACCTGAAGGTGTACAATACAAAATCAAACAATAACAATACAAAAACGATTAACTGGATAACCAATATTAATAAACTAAGGTTATTTCTAAATCTTGAAGTTGTTTCACAACCTGCAGTGGTGGAGTTTATACTAAAGAACACCTTGTAAAATTGAAATTAATTTACGACAATCCTGCTTAAGTGTACCTAACTGCCTGTACAATTATTGTACTTTTAAACGTGTTATTAAATTGTACATTGTAAAAGAAAGTTCGTTTACAATACTATACAAATACAATAAAATTTTGTTAAAATATCCATTAAGCATTACACATAAAAAACATGAAAAACGTAATAAATGTTCTATTAGTTCATGTCATCGTGTTTTTAGTTTGTTAGTAATTCATGTAGTCCTGGAAATTCTGGTGAAGTAAAAGTGAGCAGAAAGATAACTTCTTGAGTCAAGTACAGCAAGAAAGTATTTGTATATTGAACCCCCCAAGAAGCCCCACTTTGACAACCAACATAACCAACATGGTACCTCCAGGTACCTCCAGTTACCTTCAGGTGTTACTGGGGCATCACAAAAATATGGATAAGGACTTTAGTCTGTGTCATGGTTGCTTCAACGCTAACATTTGTTCCACACACATTGTGTGCAGGGTCTTTGCAAGAGGAACAGCCCTAGAGCGCCATTAGGAACTAAGAGCAGCCTTCTATTCCCTCCTCATCCATCACAGACACTCTGACAGCTTGCTGAAAGGCAGGTGGGTCTCTTCACAGCTGCTAGCTTGGATCCAACCTTCAGCTAACACAAGACACAAGCGTCTGCTATTGATCCACCTCTCCTCCACCTCTCCTCCACCTCTCCTTCACCTCTCCTCCACCTCCTCCACCTCTCCTCCACCTCTCCTTCACCTCTCCTTCACCTCTCCTCCACCTCTCCTCCACCTCTCCTTCACCTCTCCTCCACCTCTCCTCCACCTCTCCTTCACCTCTAATCCACCTCTCCTCCACCTCTCCTCCACCTCTCCTCCACCTCTCCTCCACACCTCCTGGGGCCTGGCAGAGGATGAACTGAGCCAGCATTCACCGCTTAATGACAGGGTTTAGGTTATTATTTTTAATCTACAGCATGTGTCTAGTGGTGTTAATGGCTAAATACTGTATACATTGGTGTGTGTGTGTGTGTGTGTGTGTATTTACATTTAAATAAGAGAAGAAGAAGAGCGGAGGTTGTAGAAGAAGGAGATCAGCGTCTGCCTGAAGCCTACTGGGGATCAGTTAAGGCTCTGAGCCAGCAGGTGTGCTGTCATCCGTCACTGTTAATAACACACGTGCACCCGTGCACGCGCCCGTGCACGCGCCTGTGCACACACTGGGGCACACAATGTGCACGAGCACACCGCAGACACACTAACTGTGACATAGACATTGCCTAGAGGTCGGTGTGCAGTAGGACACGCCCCACCAGCCCCAAACCTCCGAGAGGCTCTAACAGCTACATGTGTCCGGCCCTGTCTGCCTCCCTGACTGGCACAAAGGTAACAGCCCAGCTTAACACCGTGGGAACAAACAGAACAGTGTGAAATTACCTTGATCCAAAGATTCCTGCTGCATACCAGCGCAGTGAACCCACAACACAGGCCCAATGCTCTCACAGCTGACACAGGACAGAGAGGGGGAGGGAGAGAGAGAGAGAGGGAGAGAGGGAGGGAGGAAGAGGGAGAGAG
>JAOEHI010052338.1:0-16888 GCA_025447815.1 Percopsis transmontana | reverse complement strand
ACACACACACACACACACACACACACACACACACACACACACACACACACACACACACACACACACACACAGGGAGGACCTACCTTCTCCAGGAGTGGCAGCCATGCGATGACAAGGTGCAGGTTTTTGAGACAGAGCCAGTCCCCGTTACGAGAACACTCTCTGAGTGTTGCCAAGGCCACATCAGCCTGACCTTGCCCCATGGAGATCTGCACACACACACACACACACAAGTTGACCAATAGTGATTGTGTGTTTATTTTATATTCACTGTACGCTAGGCTTGGGGCGATAAACGATATTATCGTCACACGCGATATTGCTAGGCCATGATAATCGCCCGCACTGCCCCTGGTAACGGGACGATATTACAGACAGAGATCCCGCAGAAATGCCGTACTCCCTTGTTTCTACTGAACCAAACACTTTTTACATAGCAATCAGGTGTTCCGGGACCAGAGGCATGACGTGTAACACAGCATTGGCGTTGAAAGGTCAATCTGCAGACTTGCAGATAGTTATGTTGATAAGTTACCTCAGCATCGCCCGTTGAACTTGCGGTGTAATGACGCGCTGAATAGTGAAAGAACATGACTGATTTATACATTCATGTGTATGGTTTACATGTCGTGACACTAAATGATCTAGCCACTCCGTTTCGTACAACATTGTGTTGATAGTACAAGTACTAAATCCACACATAATAAGGTACACTAACATTGTGCAAGGGCAGCAGGGGTAGATTAAGTGTTTACTGCAGTTATGTTTGAATGCTACTCATCCACCTAAAGAGCTCGACCTCACCTCCAACTGCATCTATCTCACAGTGGACAGTCATTTGCATATATGGAAATCTAAGAACCAACGGTGTTGCAGTGCTCCACAATTTTCCACATCTGTGTGGTTTCATCGTTCACACACTTGCCTGCGGGCTTTGCGTGTACCTGGCGGGGAGTCCACTGCCCTAAATGCTAATTATCATGTATGTATTATTAACTTGCAGTCAAAAAAACAACAGCCATATCTCCCTTTTGAGTCCCTTACAAATGTTGTTTTTTATATTTCTAATTAATATGTATTTTTTTTCTTCTTTTCCCAGTTAAGGGTTTAGTGAAATATGGGTTTGTTTTGAGTATTAGACACAATGTTTTTAAGATGGTTACATTACAAACTGACCAGTGTAATCTGGGTTTATTATTGTTTTTTGGTGCAGGTCAAAATGCTGCGTGTTACAAAGCTACAATCTGACATTTTCCATTTTAGGTTATTCCGGCAGACCAAACAGTGATAATTGAGGCAAAGTGCGTCACTACCTGAAATCATTTCCCTGGGAACTGGATTATGCAAACTATCAGAAGTTCAATGGAAAGACTTCATGAATGGGTTGCAGACTGAATCATTATTGTATTACCTTAATCGGTGATAAATAGCAGCTAAATGGACATTTATTTCCATGAAAAATACTATAGCTTCAATAACCCCTGTTAAAAACGTTGAACTGAAGTTCCACTTTGCATCAGAATCCGCACTTCATTAGCCTAAGTGCATCATAAAACACCTCCCAGCAAACTTCATATTCCATTAAATAGCAGCGACACAGTCCGGGTGGTGACAATGCATGGAGGGTGCTTGCTCTCTACCTGGTGATAGTTGTCAGCGCCCACGGTCTGGGCCGCCAGCTCGCTGAGCTCCTGCGACGGGTCTGCCCCCGGGGAGGTGATGATCAACATGGGCTCCCACTCCAGCGTTTCGGAGTAGAGGCGTCGCAGGTTTAGAGGAGGCGGGGAGAGCTCCTTCATACCTACAGGAGAAGAGGAGAGCATCTTGGGATCATGCGAGTGTAACGGAGGCCAACGGTACAGTGAGGTGCTGAGCTGTGCAGAGTAAACCTCACTCCCCGACACCTTAATAGACGTGCTAGCGTCAGACACCGCCTCCCACACCGGGTTCGAGTCCAGTGCGGGACTGGACCGGTTACACGAGTTTACACATGGATTCACTCTGCGCTATCTAGTGCGGAAACCCTCACTAGATCCTCAATGTGTGTGTGTGTGAGGTTTTAGAGAGACATTGGGCCCGTCAGCACCCATGTGAGCGGTTGAGATGGTGCCACAGCAATCGGTCGGTTGAAGGCTGCTGTCCAATCTACCCGCTGCTAACTTTGACTGACACCCGTTGGCACCATCCCTACCACTCACAAAGTGAATGCACTGCCATGCTGTGTGAGGCGTTTCCAAACGGGATCCTGAGCTCTAAGTGTGAGGGGAACAGTGATGATTGAAAACGGCACTGGCCCCTTTAAGCCATGTGGTAAACGACAGAGCGAGTGATGACAGAACAGTGGGCGGGTGTTGGGGGGGGGGCAAATTAGAGGAGGCAGGGCATTACAGAGAGAAAAGAGGAGGCTTGGGGCAAAACAGTAGGAAAAGGAAATGCAGGGAAGGGCAGGGGTTGGATGAGGAGTGAAAGGCAGATGGGTGGAGAGAGAGAGAGGGGGGGGGTGCAGCCTGAATACAGAGTGGTATGGGATATTGACGAAGACCTCGTCAGCCCCCTGCTGTTTAGAAACCCGCCGCTGTGTGTGTCTCAATGGGTATTATGTGCTAATCTGGCTGTAATATATTGAATCACAGATCAGATATGAGTTAATAGCATCACACACACACACACACTCACGTACGCAAGCATCCTGAGTGGGTCTGGGGGGTTTGGGGGGTTTGGGGGGGGGGGGGTTATAGCGCTAGGTCTCGGCAGAAAGAACACCTCGGAGCAACCTTTTGTTGCATCGCTATGGCAACGCTAAGAAAAACAGTAATCTGACCACATGCCTTGTGATGTCCGACTAAAAAAAAAAGGAACCATAAATGCACGCACGCACACACACACTTGACGTCAGCAGGTAATCAGTATTCGAGGTGCAAGCTAGCGTTCTCCGTCTGAACAGCAAAGCTTCACCTTGGCATTCATGATCATACATCCTGGGCAAACATACAGTGACCGGCCATCAAAGGACACAGGGAAATGCCAGGAATTAAGGCACAAGCACGTCCCTTAACACACACACACTCATAATGAACCGTTAACCAACAATAGGAATTTTGACTGATTAATACACATCAGTTGAACGGTTATTAAAATATACAGGCCCTATAGGCTATATATTTTAAAAAGTAATTTCAAAAAGTTTGCTTCATGGTAAAAGAAACCCTGCTGATGGTTTTAACTGACTCCTCCGCTCCTGAATTACGACTCCAGCATAGGAGAAGTCTCTCTCGCATGCGGTGCTCGACGGTCCGTGTTCCTCGTCGCGGAACGCTCGGTTGCACCGCCGGGTTTTGAGGTGCGAGCACAGCTATGGATGTGCTTCCTCAGAGATGAAGTAAGTTCCGATCTTGCGGCTGTCGTAAGACTTCAGGTCAACGTTTACCAGCAGCGAGGCCCTTTATGATGTCATGATATAATAGAAACAGCAAACTGCCTGGGCCATTTCACCCGCAGCCCGACCGAGGACTACAAATTCCCGGCCGCTCTCCTGCACCCACCCGCTGTAGGCTACCAGCCTAGCAAGGTCCACGCTAGCCTAAATCAAATTCAGCGGTTCACCCGAGGGTACCCGACCCACACTGCTGTGCGGGCCAATTTGGACCGAAACATGGTTACTTGTAAGACATGCAATGCATGGTTCTACACAGCGCACTCGGCGCTCATTAAGTCTGGCTAATTTAGAATGGACAAGTGTCTGTGATAGTGTGTTCTCAATAGTAAATTTTAACCTTGTCGGTTAACGGTTAATGATCAGTTAACAAGCGGCGATTGTCGGTCAGAAAAAACAAAACTAAATAAGCATCCCTAACACACGCACACACACACACGCACACAAACACGCGCACGCACGCTGTAAAGGGATTGCCATTGAAATGACAATTCCTGTACTGAGCCAGCGGCATTTGCATTTAAATGCCGCTGGCTCACTGAAACCACAGGAAGGTGTACCACCTGGACGAGAGTTGAGAGAGGGAGAGAGAGAGAGAGAGAGAGAGAGAGAGAGAGAGAGAGAGAGAGAGAGAGAGAGAGAGAGAGAGAGAGAGAGAGAGATGCAGATTGTGTGTCAGTGTAGGTGTGTTCTAGAGAGCGGAATTATATTTGTGTGTCTCTCAGTGATGGGCGCGTGTGCGTGTGTGTGCGCGCGTGCCCAGGCCTGGACGTGGAGGCGGGGAATGACGGAGATTAGCTCTAAGAGGATTACAGAGCATGCCTCATTAGCATACAGATTTACCACAAAACACACACACACACTCTTTAGCTTTGCTCTTCTGTCCGTCTGTTACTCTCTCCCCTTAACACACACACACACACACACACACACGCACACTGGGTTCTCTTGGTGTAGGGATTGCGTGAGGACTGTCTCAGTCATGACATAACGTGTTTTCTTAAAGCCCCCCCCACCCCCCGTACACGGCGCGGTGACCAAGCAGCTACACCGTGCGCACGCCTGTGTTGATTTCCCCAAGAGTGCACAGCTCAACTGTGGCCTAACAAACTGGGATTCACCCAGTGTGGGACTTCTCATGTACGCACACACACAAGCACACCACTTGCTTAATAGCATAATATAGCATTAAAATGTGTATGAACCACCATGAACACATTTACGTGTTCATAGAGATACTGTACATAGGAAAAATAATGAATATAATATAATATATACACATATATTTGTGGAGTCCCAATCCACTGAAAACTAATAAAAACCACTGCCGTACGCAGGCCCACACACATACACCGACATGACATTCCTCTCACGCTCACACGCACACAGTTAGAGTGCAGTTAGAGTGCAGTGGCGTGGCCCGTACAGGCGGTATTATTAGCCCTCCAGAGGAGCTGCACAACAGCTGGGACCAGGCAGCTCGGTCAGGAGGCTGAGACGGGCACACACTCTTCTCCTGCCCTCCATTCATTGAGCCAATGGCTCCTTCTCCTCGCGGTCTGTGTGCTCAGGACACGCGGAAGCTTGGCGGCGGAGCTGGGCTTTGGGGACATCCGCTGCCACGGTTGCATCTAAGCGGTTAAGAGCGACGGGGAGATTTCCTGGTTAAAGCTACTGCTGCGGACGAGACAGCTGCATTGAATGATCACTATGGGCTGGGTTCTGGTTGTGCGGTTCAAAACATTTAAATGGTACTCCAACTTTTACCCGAGTATTGAAAAATTTGTACTTTTACTTGGTTGAGTAACGTGTGCACTTCTACCACCTCTGGTACAAAGTGAAGGATGGTGCTATCACTGATCTAGGTCAGATCACCTCTAAAACCATCATCAATAGTAAACCCAGAGCTTTCATATGTTTATTAGCATATCAGCTATGCTAAAATCTTAAAGGTCCAGTGTGTAATATTTCTGAGGATCTAGTGACAGAAATGCAATATAAGATCCATAACTATGTTGTCAGTGGTGTATAAAGACCTTATATAATAAACTATTATATTGTCATTACCTTTGAATGAGCCATTTCTATCTCCATAACCATTTCTATTTCTGGACAAACGGCTCTTCATACCTTGAAAGAGAAGCAGCAGAAGAAGAAGAAGCAGCATAAGAAGAAGAAGTTGTACTCTAATTACTAGGTAGTAGTAGAAGTTCTCTCCTTTATTAGAAGTGGAATTTTGGACAAATGGAGGACGACCACTATTATTTAGCACAAGAGCGGACAGAGGGTGTATAAGCTTCGAACTTGTGACTTTATTGTCAGTGGTGTAAAATATGTAGTTGGATTGTTTCATGTAACTTAGTTCTTCTCCCTCGCTGTGTTATGGCTTTGCTATGTGGGGAGAAATCATAGACTGTATAAATAAAGGGAGAAATGTGCCGTTTATGTTCGGGAGGAAATCAGTGGATTCATTCGTACTATAGACCGTAAAACAGTAACGTTAGCCTACAGCATAACAGCTCATATCAGCCAGCCAAACTTTTCCTACCCTGTTAGAAAAAAATATGTAGTTGGATTGTTCATGTAACTTAGTTCTTCTCCCTCGCTGAAATTACACACTGGACCACTAACCCTAACCTTAACCGTAACCCACACACACACACACGCCCCTCCCACACTCCCTGTGGCCATTAAAGGCTGCAGCTACAATATGTGCTTGTTGTAGCCTCGTTGGCGCAGTAGGCAGCGCGTCAGTCTCATAATCTGAAGGTCGTGAGTTCGAGCCTCACACGGGGCATATCTTTTAAATTGTCAGTCACCTAACAATGACCAGGAATGAACCTCACGTCAAGTGTAGACCTTTGAAATGGACATTTTAAACAGATCATGGAACAAAACTCTATGTATCACTTCTAACTAGACTGTATCCTGAACCTTACTATTAAGTTATGATATTTCCTGAGTACAGTCAGCTGCTTCTCGTTAGTATAGTGGTCAATCTCCCTGCCTGTCATGCGGGGGCGGGAGACCGGGGTTCAATTCCCCAACGGGGAAACAAACTGTTTTTTTCCTCTCTAAAACGAGAGGCAGAAAAACTTAATTGTTTGTGGGGGTCATATTTTGACTGTAGCACGAGGGGAAAACTGCAGAAAACCGACTTAAGGACCAGGCCTTCTAAGGCAGGGATATGAAGAGAAACAGATAGTAGTCTCAACTTGTGTGACTCGCCACATTCTCTTGTGATAACTGCGGTCAAAGGTTAGAAGGAGGGCCCAAGGGACTATCTTCCCCTCAAAGAAAATCAGAGATGTTCTCCTCTTGTCAAACCAATGATGGAAGTGAATGAAACCTTAACTGCACCAAGAGAGCCTTGATAAGCACGTGTTTGCCTGCCAAAACGTTACAGATAACATTTCAGTTTAGCACGCTGGTGGGTCTCTACGTTGTGCTGGAGTCTACTAGTAATACAGGGACTGTATGGTTCGGGGAGGGGAGCAGGGCCATTATCATCTCCGCGGGGGCTCACGCGTAAAAAATGTTTTTTACGCGTGTAAAATAATGCAAATGGTGCTGGGGCTGGGTTTGTATTTATCTTAATATCTTCGTCATTTTTTGTCATATGAAGAAACGGAAAAAAATGCCTAAATGCTGACTCGTCTCTAAAGGTTGAATATACTAGGGAGGTGGGGGAGGGGCACATTGAGTTTATGTTATATTTGCACTATTTGGGAACCTTTCATACTCTGGGAATGTGAGGTATTTAATGTAGTTAGCTCTCAGTCAGATTGTTCAAAGTTACATTAGCTGTTTTGAGCTTGAGCTTTTGAGTTGCGCATAGCTAAAAGTAAACGCCTATGGCCACACCTGCATTTTATTGTAATTAGTTGTATATAGCTTGATTTTATCTAAATTTTACCATTGTATGTTCACATTTGCAACCTGTGTTTACATTTTCACCCTTTAAAATGCTTCTTTGAGCATGTTAGTGTTTTTTATAGTATAAAAAAAAGTTTCATTTTCCAAATACGAATTAATATTTTTTGTGTGTATTTTGTTTCCAATATGTTGATGCAGTATGTCAAAATTAAAAAATAATTGTCAGGTCATGTTGGTGATGTGCTGAAAAATAAGATACCAAACATTGGCATGGTAAACATTTTTAAATTAGGTATATAAAAGGCAAAATCAAAAGTATTAAAAAACGGCCAAAATAGCCCAAGACTGAGGAGGGTTAATTGCACCAACAATGTGCTTGTGAAACAGTTAGTGCACGAAGAAGACAGTTAAAAAGATCGCTAATTCCAAAGCACTCTGGCATGTGGTTCTACAGAAATAGCCCACACGCCCACAAGACAAGAAAATGAAGTAGTACTGTAGGCTGTTTATAGGCTGTTTCGCTGTCAAAACACAAATGTCCTGTTTATTATTACCGGACATTTTGACCGACAAGTTTTTATTTTATCGCTTTTGCTTGAATACATTTTACCATAAATTACCATAAATAAATAACCATAAATAAATCCATACTGTCACAGCCCTAATCTCACCTATATCTGTCACACTCATGCCCAAGAGAGTGGTCTGGATGGGCGGGCAAGTATGTGTGCGTGAGAGGGAGAGAGCCATAGAGCGAGAGAAGTGAAAGAGAATCTCATGCCGGCGGCTTGAGATTCTCTTAAATATATAGCGATATAGTCGTTTACTGCATCGCCCGTAAAAAACAAGCCGCAATACATCTGGATTATTCCATATATCGCCCACCCCTACTTGCAGCAGACGTACAGTATACAATGTATTCACTGTACTAAGTTGTTATTAATACATTTTGAAAATGCAAAATGTGTTTACTCTATACCATAAACACATTTTCTGTAACTACATGCCCTAGATGCTGTGTTGACCATATTTTGATGTAGTGTCTAATGAATGCTCTGTAGTGTTTGTATATCGACTGGCTGTGTGTATGATCTGAAAGCGTTGTTTGATGAGATCAAATGGTTTTGAGGCAATTGTTTGAACTTGCCAAAAGAGTCTAGAGGTTTTGTGAATGTAGTTTGAAGATTTGGTTTTGTGTTTACAGTTTTGAGAAAATGGGTGAAGGCTTCAAGAAATGTGTCAGAGTGATAAATCATAAAAGGGACTTAAACAAATCTAATAACAAAACTGTATTATATTGTCAAAAAAGTGAACCCCCTCAACTGTGATGTCTGGTATGTCTCAGTAGCTACAGTACCCTAACCGTCAACATTACCCATACGGTGCTGCTAGGAGGCAAATGAGAAGAGAAGGAAAGACAGAAAAATAAGGATAAAGGAATAAAGGAATTATAGAATTACTGTGACGACCTTCAGTAAGCTTACAGGAGAGAGGGATAGAAAATGGAGGCAGTCATAGGATAGACATACACGCACACTGTATATATAGCTATTCTATCCCATTTTCCATTGAGATCAACAGAGGAAGTGGACCTACTCTCGATAATAAACCGCGGTTGGCCTCGGGTTATTGTTTATTCACTGATGAATATTCATACTGTGAAGACGCTGACATCTAAAGCTCACAGATTCCTCCAAGGTTAACACAACCAGTGGGGCTTTTTAAAATTCATACGCTTGCGCACCTGTGTGTGAGGTATATTAACAAAGACAAGTTGGTTGCGTCCGTCCGGCTATTCTGCTTACCGTGTTGGTTCTGGTAAGCCAGATAGCAAAGTTGGCCTGGAACATTACACAACTCGAGCCACCCACTGACTGACACATCCAGGAAGTCAGTGCCTCGCATGCACACACACATACATGGTGTCATGCTAGCGTTTAGAGTGTCTTTCTGCTGCTTTTAAAACATCTGCCCCATGTGAGGCTCGAACTCACGACCTTCAGATTATGAGACTGACGCGCTGCCTACTGCGCCAATGAGGCCACAGAATCTGAAGTTGGCCAATAACGTGAGAACCATATGGGGTTCTAGCTTTCGTTGTATATCTATTGTTAAGCAATAATCTATTATTATGGTGGCTTGTGAGTTGTGGCACTTATTCAATCCAAACAACAGATTTTTTCAACTTTTTCACCCCCACTTTCCCCGTGATGACTTGGCCACTCTACCCCTCTGCCCTGCTCTCCGACAGTCTCTTGACTTAAACAGGGCTCTTTATGGAGGCAGAGCCTGTCGCTTACAAGCCACTTTTAACGCAGGCCCACTCCAGCCAGCGCCGGCATCACAACCGAGAGAGCGCTGCTGATTGTAATGATTACCTCCGCTACAGGGCGGAGATTTGCCTCAGCCAGGCCAGCCCTAGCTTCAACTAGACAGCCTGCTGTTGCTGGAAGGCAGTCACATTTGGAACAGATTATATATTTTATAATCTCATGTCCACACAAACACACGTTGCCATGATTACTTAGGCTTTGGGGAAAAGGTGCATTTTGACGTGCATTATTTGATCCATGAATAACTTTGGGTCCTTCAAATTAACACACACACACACACACACACACACACACACACACACACACACACACACACACACACACACACTTCTCTAGCAATAAGCTGTCATCCACAGCACCCGGATTTTGCAGAATTGAATTCCCATTATTTTACATTCTAAATTTCGGGAAAAGGGGAATGGCAACAATGTTTGGAGAAACGTAATCGCTGCGGCCCTATGCTTCCTGTTGCACTCTCCTTCTTTCTTTCTTTTTTTCAAATCCTGCATCAACATCCTGACGCAGGATTTGGTCTTCATCTTTATAACGTCTTCCTCCTGCGTGAGTATTTCTCCGTTTCTCTCTGTGTGACTGCATGGGGAAGTGTGGTACAAGCAGATGGAATGAGAGATTCACAGAGAACGTCAAGGCGATACAAAACAGTCAGCAGAGACACTATAAATCAACCCAGTATTGCTGAGCCTGAAAATGAGAGAGAGAGAGAGAGAACGAAAAGAGACATGTGCCAGGCTCAACGAAAGAAAAATCACAAAGAAGAAAAGCATAAAAAAAGGAGAGGTTTGAATCATTAGTGAATCAATTAAATGAAGAATGAATTATTTCAATAAATTATGTGGATATTGGTTTCATTCAGCACTTGTATCATGAGACTAAAGAGAATTGTGGATGCCTTTTGTCAACATCTTGGTGGCTTATGTTTCTCTTATAAAAGCTAAACTGTACTCAAACCAGCACCAATTAACAGGGTTATGCAATGACATATATTAACACACACAAAAAGAAAAGAAAATACAAAACCACAAGCAGAAAACACAACGCAGCCCAACTAAACTGTCAACCATTACCACAAAGCACACACGCAGCATATTAGTTTCACCTGACACCAATTAGTGGAATTCCAGATAGGGCTGTCATAAGCCAACATGCCATTAGCAGGATTATGTGGACTAAATGAATGGGCTCATTAGACACAATAAACCACCACTCTCTGGCAGCTTAATAACATATGTGCGTGCGTCTGAGTGCGTGTGTGTTTACGCGTGCGTGAGACTGTGTGTGCTTCCGTTTCGTGGTGAAAAGAGAATGGGGCATTTGTGCCTGTGCGTACCTTGGTATGCTAGTCACTCAAGGTCAACGGAACACTGACAAATAGAGCAAACGCAGACGGATAAAGACTGGACCTTCATGAAACAAGATGTCAGTACTGCGAGAGAACAGAAGGCATGCCAAGTAGAAAAGTGGGCCTCTGCACGTTTGAAGTGCTTTGTTTTTTAATTGTGGAATGTGTTGTGCAAACATGCAGTGTTCTGCCGTGCATAGAGTGGTCTAACACAGGGGAAAAGGTCATACCTAAATAAACAAAATTGAATTGTGAAAAGGCATTTTGATGTGGATAAATGAAAGGATGATTGTGAGGGTATTAAGCAGATATGCTGTTTGCCAGTGTATAACCAGTTATAAATGCATGACTAATTAGTAGTTTGATCAATTTAATTTGTTGCTTGTTAATTTACTGTCTCTTGCTGGAGAGTTTATTTACAGAGTTTTGGCTGCAGCTAGTATACTTGTACCATAGCCTCGTTGGCGCAGTAGGCAGCGCGTCAGTCTCATAATCTGAAGGTCGTGAGTTCAAGCCTCACACGGGGCAGATGTTTTAAAAGCAGCATTAAGATACCAGTGAAATGAAGATCAAATCCACTAGCATGATTTAGATTTAAATGGAATTGTAAAACACAGGATTTCCTGGGTTTCAATCCCAAGTATACAGTGCCTTTTCTCTCATAACTTGTTCTGCCATGACTTCTTTACTTCCACTCTGGATGTCATGGTAGCATTTGTGAACGTAACTCTGACGTTCTACATGTTCTGTTTCTCACAAAGTACATGAACACTGGTCAAGCTGGGTCTTAACCACACAACCTAGGCCAAGCTAGACATGCAGCCTAGCAACTGCCGACAATAGGACAAAAGGTTGTTATTCTATTGGTACAAAAAAAAGAAACATAAAATCACAAGCCAACATTATAATAGTTTGAACCTCATATGGCTCTTGTGTTATGGGCCCATACAAAGTACCTTCAGCAGCCTCGTTAGCGCAGTAGGCAGCGTGTCAGTCTCATAATCTGAAGGTCGTGGCAGCAGTTTTGAAGTGTCAATTTTTCACATATGAATGACCATACCTCTGCTTTCTATCAAATTAGATGCACAAGTGACATGACAGATGCTACTGATCCCAGCTGGAATGAGCGTGGGTTCAAGTCCTAGAATTGACTTACCTGTAAGCATCCTTGAGCAAGATGCCTAACCTGCTCTAAAATGCACCCAACCTTTTCTGGGGTCTGATGAGCGTCGGCATCGGGCGCCTTAACCTGCTTCATGTAATAGCACCATGGCACCATGTAATTGTAAGTCGCTTTGGATAAAAGCATCTGCTAAATGACCTAATTGAACCTTTGTTATAGGCTATTCTATATTATTCTTTGTTTAGCGTTTGGGTGGCTAAAAGCCCCCATAAAGTGTGTCAAAATGGCATAACCTTCCACATGAAGGACGCTTTCCACACACACCAAACGTGGATTACATTCCACTCTACATTAGACATCCCAGCTGTCATGGCCTGACTCAGGAGCAACACTAACCCACAGAGGGATGTGTGTAGCCCGTCATGCTGTGCCAAGTCAATGCAAGGTGAAAACGACCAGAGAGAGCGAGAGAGAAAAAAGGAGTGAGAGAGCTGAAGGACTGCGGTGACTAACAGCCAGTCTGCTCCAACGCCATGGGGCTAATCAACCAATCAGGCTGCTCTGTCCTCCCCCTATGAACCCGCTGGGCTAATGAAGAGAAATCACTCCACATTTATCAGCCCAGCGCACACCGTGTATAGGTTTGTGTGTGTGTGTGTGTGTGTGTTGTAGTGAGGCGTGCGTGTGTAAGATTGGGACAAATGAGAACTAATGAGTGGATATTAATCACTGCAGTATGTCTCGTCACTGTTTTCCAATCAACCTAGTTCATTCATATGCCAACAATGGCCATATGGGTCTGTGTGTGTGTGTGTGTGTGTGTATTTGGGGTCTCATCATTTAGTTTGTATTACCGTAGAGAGTCACGGTTTTCAGTTAGGTTAGATGTGTATGTGGGGGAAAACATTCAAATTGCTCTTCATGGTTCTTTATGTCATAAACCTTATAAGAGTGACAATACAGTTGTAAATTAAACGTTAAAGCCTTTAGGCTCACTTTGGGGGTCATGTGGTTTGACCTCCGGGGTTCTCAGTTAGGCTACATTACAGATCAAGGATGCTATAGGTTTAAAAAAAAAAAAAGGAGACAAGAACTGTTACCGTCTAGATGGCATGTTAGTGACTGGAGTGTCCCTCACCAGCTGCTGACGATGTGAAAGCCAAAAGCGTGGCAGGTAAGCGACTGCTAGCCTAAAGGCCGCTCAGACGAGTCCGCAAGAAGTATGGGAACCATGACATCCCTAGTGTTTACATATACATATACATATACATGTATTGTATACATTTGGTGGGGTATGACACATAATGTCAGACACCAGCCATAGAATAATAAAGACTTTCTAGTATAGAGGTTGAACAATTCAACCCTTATACGAGTGTCCACTTACCCAAGGCGTGACAAGCAAAGGCCGCCATAGAGCTCTGTAGCCTGTCTGGCCGGATAGCCTGAACCAATAACACCTACAGAGAGAGAGAGAGCAAGGGGGAATGAGAGCAGTTGGTACTGTTTAAATGTTATTGTACTTCACTAGCTTGGCAATACAATTAGGTCATTTAGTAGACGCTTACATGCTGCTGTTACAAGGAGCAAATAGGGGTTAGAGGTAAGCCAACACCTGGACCACTTGACTCTCCCGCCCCAATAATATTTGTAAACATCTGTATCCATGCAAACAAGGAAATCAATAGCTAAATTGATAGCTAAACAAATTCAAATATATCTAAAACGTTCCACGTAGGGGAAACTGCCTTATGCATTCTAGATGTATGCATACTTAAATTCTACAAGACAAGACACAGAGAAATTAGTAAGTAAGGCAGTAAGACAATTTGTCAAAACAAACATCGTAAACTGTCATAAGGTTTTAATGCGGCAGCAGCGGTTGATGGACAGCTGACCTGCTGGAAGGGAGTAATCTTTTTTGCGATGGGGGGCGGGATTTCCTGTTCACAGTGCGAGCTGCGTGAGAAGGCGAGCCAGAGGTCTGCGTCACTCAGACTCAGAGACTGGAACAGCACTGGGAAGGTAGTCTAGGTGAATAGCAGAGGGAAACACTGATATAGATACTGTATGGTGTTGGAACACAGAGGAATGCTGGCGGAGGCCTAAAAAACACATAACACAACTAAACAAGGTTAGCACACAGCTGTCCTTGATGGAGACATGCAGGCATTTCATCTAGACATGAACTTGTCAAAAATCCCATTTCCCACAAAACAAAATGTCCTGTTTTTGTTAAAAACAGTAGAGAGAAAACATAAAGTTGTCATAAAGTTGTAATATTTGCTGTTGTAACATTGAAGATTCAAACCAATATGGTAATGAATGAAGTTTCAGCAATCGTGGTTCTCTGTATGATTACATAAATAAAGGTGATATTATATAAGGTGCCAGAATCAAACTCAATATAATCATTCAAACCCAAATTAAAGTAACAGTTATGTTTAATAATAGAAGGTTTTTTCTATTTCATGTTTAAAGATAAACCATAATAGTGCTTAAACTCTGGGTCGAGGCTTAAAATGGGTCAACCGGCTTATTTGGGCCTCCACATGCCAGGAGAATGGGTATTTTTTATTTAAACTGGGTCCCAGGGTGAGACAGTTGGCCATGATGAGGCTTCAGAGTGCCTTCATTAAAACACTATAACACTCTAGACTCAACGCTCTCTTTCATGTGCAATGCTGGTGGATATAATTGGGCATGCTGTAAATAGTTTATTATTATGTCAGAGCATGTATGTGTGTGTGTGTGCGCGCGTACTTTAAAAATGGCCACTGCTCCGTGCCTTTCCTGGTCGATCCAAGAAGGAAAGTCCTACAGCAAAAAGGGGAGATAGGGGGAAATAGTTGGAGAGATTTACTCTCACAGAGAGAGAGAGAGAGAGAGAGAGAGACACAGACAGACAGACAGACAGACAGAGACAGACACACAGACCTCTTTCTTGAACATTTCTCCCACTATAAAGCCGGTGAAGACATCCCACTCCTGAGGAGGAGGAGAGTGGAGGTTAACGCTTGCTGGCGAGGCATCAAACTGACATTAACAATTCAGTCGCGCTACTCACGTTCTCCTGGAAGAGGTCAGGGTGCATGCCTCTGACGAAATGCAGTGCAAACATCAACTGGTCGGCCTGGCGTGCAAAGGGAATGGGCAAAGAGAGCAGACATGTTGGCATGTGCAGTTTACCGTGCTCTGCAATTGTGATCCAATTAACTGAAGCATAACACACACACTTAAATGTTTGGGCTAGCAAGGTTCGTCTGCTGAGCAAGATCGGGATATCAAAGACCACACAGCACACAGATTGCCAACATGCGTTAATAATTAATATTAAATGACATGTACATCAAGCACTTGTAGTGCATTCATTGAATGTTTACAGTCAAATTGCTGTAGAGCAGACAGATCACACAACACGCAAAAAATCAACCTGTTTATATAAAACAGATGTAAATAGAATTAACAATAATATCTATCATTTATATATTTATTAATATTAACTGATCCTATTTATTCATATCAATATTTAGTATATATGTTTCAATTATCACCAAGTTGTGTTTTCTTTTCATTTAAAATTACATTACTAAAACACATTTTCATTAAATCGCTCACTAATTCAAAGCAATTGGATACGCGTACGTCCTACGAAGGCACGACATGGCACAGTTCGCACCCACAAGAAAAACGTGGAATGCAGAAAACAGAAGAAAAGGAAATGAGGTTAAAGCACTTGTAGCATATCACAATTAATTACCAAACAGCGTAGATGTGTTTATATTTTGATCTGGCAAAGCCAATGCTATTTAATGTAACTCAAGTTAGGCTGAGCTACATGGAGAATTTACTCACAGAAATGTTTGTATCTACAGTGGACGCTATTTTAACAACTTGGTCACAAGTTTGCTGATTCCAGTACAATCGTCTTCAAATAGGGTCCTTCTCATTCAGTTGCCTCCTGCATACTGGGTGGAGTCCTCAGGTTGAAATGGGCATTATGACAATAAAATAAATTGTTCTTATTTTTCAGTAAAAAAAAGTGTTTTTTTTTTACATTAATGTACTTCTTCGTTTAACTTTATACAGGATTTTCTAGTGACCCAATATTAACACGGCCTACAACACAGGGCTCAGGGGAGGCATGTGTTGTCAACGTTTCTAAAAAGCTGACACACGCACACACACATGCAGTATCCACAGCCCTCAGATCAGCATAGTTTACTTGTCTGTAACGGCTCCCTTCTGCATGAGTGGAGAACGGCCGTGGGGAGGGGACCTACCACACAGGAGGTAGGGCAGAAAACAACCCCTAGCCAAGATGCTTTCCCACCGCCACCAAGAGAGAGATAGAGAGGAGTATCCATATACTGTACGTGGTATGGATGTAAATAGATGTAGAGAGGAAGGTGAGTCCAAATTAAAAAAAAAAAAAGAGAGAGAGAGAGAGAGAGAGAGAGGGAGGTCTGCCACTTCTCTACATGAGTGCTGAGTCCATTTAGGCTAACAAGGAAATCCAGCCCACAGCAATTTACACACACACCTACTCATATGATGAATGTGATGGACCGGTTTAAAGTTCAGTGGGTCCATTTACCCTAACCATTTTGAACCCACCTACACTTGCGGATTAATGGTGCAGAGAGGCGCACCCACACACACCAAAACAAATAAATACAATTTTAAATATATATATACACTCACCTAAAGGATTATTAGGAACACCTGTTCAATTTCTCATTAATGCAATTATCTAATCAACC
>JAOEHI010052337.1:6606-16889 GCA_025447815.1 Percopsis transmontana | reverse complement strand
ATAATTTTTTTTTATAATAGAGAGATTGACCCGACTTTTCTTGAGACATTTATGTGTGTGGCTGGCCCAAATATATATATATATATATATATATATATATATATATATGCAGATTGTTTTTCCGATTGGTCTTTGCAAAGATTACAATTTCATTGTTGTTTTTTTATATACTCTTAATGAGATGCGACAAAAAAATATGGCGAGTTTGCATCTAGTGATTAAATTACTGAGCCACTTTTGATGATGATGATGATGATGCACTCTGAATAAAAACGCTCACACTAAGGACCACGGTTCTATGAATGAAGGCTAGCATGCCCCTTCCTCCTCTAGCGGTGGCGTGCTTGGCCGATGACATGGAATGGCGTGCGGTGTGCTATACACAACATAAGCTATTGTTCACACCCCTCCCTCTCCCCCAGTCTGCACTTTAACGCAGGTGTACCCATGCACACACCTGCCGAACTGACGTGAAAACGGGGAGGGCTATTTACCTTCGTTCCATCCGGAGACTTTTTTTCCGTTGATCCTAAGCATTAGTTGTTTCTCAAAAACACAGTGCACCTGACAAAGAAAACCCAGACTCCCTTCTGTTAGATTTCATTGGCAGATTTCACCATATTTATCAGTGTTAAATCATGGAAGGCAAAAATGATTTGTGGTTCAATTTGGGGGGAAAACACAACATGAAAGCTTTTTTTGAGCTTGTGTGAAAAAAATAAAAGATTTTTGAGCTTGCCTTTGTGTTTGTGTGTCATTTGTGTCATGTTGAAACGAAGGGATGTCCTCGTGAGTGATTGGCATGCCACCGTTTCCTTCCCTTCTATTGAGGAAGGAAAAGTCAATCAAGATTAGTCCGGCACCTGTGATGTGTGTGTGGCGGCCATCTTGGAGAGACACGCAATTGCTACTAAGAGACAGTCGACGTTTGTTCACGAGTTTTCCCTCTACTCTACTCTCAAACTGGAGACTTCTTGAGCTAAAATAATTTTAGGGAGTTCGTTGCTGATAGTCTTGGGATAATAAAGACATGTCACCCAGGCGGTGCACCCTTCCCAGTTTTCCAAGCAATTTGTCTTCTACATTGGCAGTTTCATCCGCTGATTCTACTCAAAAAAAGTCTACTTATTTTTATTGAAGGCTTTCATTCCCCTATAGTTGCAAAAACCTCGTTACGCTCTGGGGTTTCTCTTGGGACAAGGCCCCAAGCTAGCCGATGGACCTCCCCTACAGATGGCCATGTTTGGGACTAGCATTAGTGCTACTGGTCCCAAAAGGACCCAAACTTTAGCAGAGATCTGGTGCTCTCTAATTGAGAGTTGCAGAAAAGAAGCCTATAACCGAGACCGTAATCCAACAAGTGCAAGGACTTTAAGATTACGAACGCCGCTAACTCTAAATCCTTTATAGACATTTAAGTTTTTTTTTTAACAAATGAACATGTAGCCTAAGATTTGCATCTTTATGCATTTCAATTGCCGGCAAATTTGGAAGCCACATTTGGCCACATACAATTTCTTAATTCTACAATTTACTGAACTGGAGAATCTGGGCTTCGTAAGGTGCCTTAACCTCAGACTGCGGCAAGCACCGGGGGCGGGGACCAAAAACTGACAGCTAAGAAGATAACATGAAAAGAACGGCTCCATTGAAGCGCGGTGTCGGCCATCTCTAATTTGACCTGAGTAAACAAGGCACAGAACACCCAGATGCTCGTCTTGCATGGCTGCCTCCGTACACCCCCCCCCACCCCCCCCCTGCTTGAACACACATCCGCACATAGGCGGAGCTGCAGCGCGGTCACCCGGGGGCCTTGGATGAAGAGCACACAGTCCGTGGTTTGTTTTCCAGGGTCGCCGCACATTAGCAGTCCACTCTTGGTCAACTGACCAATGGGCTCCTCCATTTGTGCACTATCCTTGTGGTGGAACCTGCGAGGCGTTTCACAAAATCTGGCTATCAATAAGCGGCGCTCATCAAAACAGTGTGGCTCGCGTGAGCTGCAAGTTGCAGTCGGAGCCCAACGGGTTTTAGGGAAACGTGCTGAAGCCAAGTCATCCTCAAGGCTGGCTTCGTCAGTGGAGTTAAATGTGCACTCTCGATATTTAAAAACAAAATCTAAACTGAATGTTGAGCATGTAGTATTTATAGACCTGTAAATCCTTGCTTTTCCTTCCATTTTATGAACAGGCTTAGGCTGAAACGAGACTTGCTAAAATATAATATGAAATCCTACATAAAGTTGTTATTTTCCTGTAGACCTAATAATGCAACTATGCTGTTGATACATCCTACATTTTGAGCCTACATATTCTTGAGGTTTAGAGTCTTATCTTACCCCTATTAATGTTTAATTTTTTATATAGATGTCAGTGATTTTCTAACGTTTATTCTAAGTCACTAACTTTTCCAATTTTAATTAAGCTAGGCCTACTAAATTAAGTTGATTTTTTTAGGCGCCCCATTTAGACGTCTAATTATGACGCAACAAACATGATTAGGCTAATTTTAGTATTCATGTCATTATATTATGCGCTTACGAAGTGGAAACCGACCTGCGGAACAGAATGTAATTGATTTGCTCGGTCACTGCTGAATGGTCATTAATCGTTTTGGTTTGAAACTGCATATATTGATACACACAATTATTCAAACAGCTTTCCAGATTTGTTTATTTTTTATAAAGAGAGCAGGATCTGGAAGTTTACTGGTGACTACGGCACAACAAGGCACAACACGCAAACCAAAGCAGTTGCTTGAAGGCTTTGAGATGAGAGGTGTAGCTGGTAGACTCATTGTACCTGTTTTACAAGTCAAACGTCAAAGTGATTGATGGATGTCTTCTGGGTAAACGGTCCGAAAATACCACCGACACAAAGACTGATCCCCGGCAGACGTTGCCGGAATGGAGAAAAGAACCAACCATTTGTGAGTCACCAGCTGAAGGTTGTGCAGCCCAGCACCGCATCACCTGCTGTCTGTCCAGGTGGCCCGGGACGGGTCATGAAGATTAGCCTGTGACGCACAGGCTAATCTTGTGCTCAACAGAGAGAGTGCTCAACAGAGAGGCAAGAGCTCTTCTCCCTCGGCGGCCATTTTGTTGACCTCGGTCGGTTGGAAGCGAAAGAGGGGGCCAGTAGGGGTTCCCCCCCCCCGTGGAGCGCAGCTGGCTCAAACGGGGTCCAGACTCCAATCAGCCCGACCCCTACCTCAGCAGGGGGGGGGGGAGAGTCACGCAAGCCACACAACATTCCAGCTTTGTTAATGCTGGGTGGGGTACGTACGCACGTTTAGAGGAGGGACTTCACCAGCGCCACCATGTGGTCGACACCACAAGCCACATCCACCACTTGACCCGGGACAGTCACCTGACAATAGGGGGGGAACAGTGTCACGTAACAGTCAATATATTCCCAGTGTGAACAATAACTCTGTGCCGTCTTACACGCCAGGGGAAGTGTTGGTCGTCTCTCTTCCCGATGCCTAAGCAACCTCTCACGTTCTTGCCCCACACAAAGAGCTCCCCGCCGTCTGGAAAGACGAGATCAAATAAGAGCACACAGCCTGCTGGAGGTGGACTTCCAGTTTCCGTACCAGTGTGTACGTTTCACGCTCTGTGAGAGCAAGTCTGCTTGTGTTCCACTTTTTTTGCTTAGTTTTAAATCACTTGCACAATTTGAGGTGTCGCCACTAGGTGGCTCCCTCTGTGTTGTCTAAGCAGCCAAACAGCACTGTACAGAGGAGCGGTTTACAGAGGTTCCCTCTTCACATATCTCTCTTGACTTAGCATAGCAAAATGTTAACGTTGCAACTGTTACATATTGTAACTCTCAAACGTATGGTAGTGCTTAAATTCAACACATGCATAGTAATTTCTGGAAATTACATTAGAAATATGCATGTTTTAATTATTTTTAAATGATTCTAAACAATTTGCCTATTTCACAGTGACCCGGAAGTGCTACCGACGAGGTCTAAACAGAGTCGGCTTACCTGTAAGCATCCTTGAGCAAGATGCCTAACCCCTACCTGCTCCATATAATAGAACAATGTAATTGTTCTATTATACCTACCTGCTCCATATAATAGAACAATGTAATTGTAAGTCGCTTTGGATAAAAGCGTCTGCTAAATGCTTTGAATGTAATTCCTCACAGCCTCACCTGTGACTGCGGCAAAATGGTTGAGTCCACAGCGAATTCGCTGGACCGCCACAGAGGGCTTGAACTCTGTGCGTCCGAAGAGTGTGGCTGGGATCAGCTCAGGGGTGGAGGACTCCAACAGCTTTGGGCCTTTTCCAAGAAGGCCATAACCCCATACAAAGACCTCTCCTCTCTCTGAAACGGTGGCAAGCCAAACAACTGGTGTTGCACAGACACTTATACAACCATGCACACAGAATCCATTTTAAAACAGAATCCACTGATTGTCGTCCATTTTGTGTCAACCAATATTTCAGATCTTTCACTTAACTTGAAATAACAGAAGCAAGGCTGCTATCTGAGAATTACATGGGCAAAAAATGGAGTTATGGTGCAAACCAGTGTGTTTTATTTGACTGAACTGACCATTCAGAATTGCCACCTGCGAACCCCCGCATGCTGCCTGGATCACTTTACCACAACCTTTCAAAGGAAGACGTCGGGGAGAGTTGACCTAGAAAGAAAAAAACAAAACAGCAGAATACATTTCTACACTTAAATCTCTGATCTATCTCTGTTGCTTATACAGTAGGCGGGGCAGGGTGTTGGATTCCCTGCTGGAAGGTCGTGGGTTCGAGCCCCAGAGTAAGCATCCCATCTGTAATCATCCTTGTGCAAGATGCCTAACCCCTACCTGCTCCTTGTAATTCTGGAATTGTACTCATTACAAGTCACTTTGGATAAAAGCATCAGCTAAATGACCTGATTGATTATAGGCTAAAGGCAAGTGCAAATTATTCACTCGCAAACAAAGAATGATGGGATTCAGTCTGTATCATGCTTCTCGAACCGGTTAGTTATGTTTTGAGTGCAACAGTTGCGTCTGACTCTAGCATGCCCCGGCAACTGAAAAACATCGTCAGCCTTGACTTTAATAACAGGAAACGGCAGAGAGGGCACAGTCACTTGAACGAGACAAAGTTATCGTTTTCTGAAAGTATTTTTTAATAAAACGCCGGTAAAGTTGTTAATTTTGATGCTTTAGTTGAAACGTAGTTACTAGCTATAGCTTTTGCACAGGAAATGACATTGGCAGCCAGATACTGTTACGAGAGAAGCTTAATATAGGCTGCTTCACCCTATTTGGGAAGCAGTTGTAGAGAGAGTGGGAACGGTTCCCAGATCTTAAAGAATGTTGCAATAATTACTTCCCATTTCACTACATTCATGCGGGTGCTATTCAGTAAGATCCCAGCTTCAAAGAGCAGGGTTCAAACACATTATGACAAATTAATTTCCATGACTTTTCACCAAACTTTCATGACCGAACATTCTGTGTAGCGTAAATACATGAAAAAGTGAGGATAGAATGTGGCATTGAGAATCCCAAAGCACACAGTGTACCCTGAATAACATGAATAAATGACTGACAATAGAGCCACGACACATACTTGTCCTTGTGCAGCCAGGCAATTATTAAATCTACATTTCCCTGCCATTGTGTATTTTCTAGCTAGCCAACGACATGAGCAAGGCGGTCAGCGAGACAAACCAACTGCCACAGGCAACTGATGTCGACTCACACGCACGGGAGAGCGTAGGGCAGGCTATGTAGACAAAGTCTCACCGGAGCCTTCGATATATTCAGAAATATCTTTTATTGGCTGATGACTAATCGATCGATGTGATAAGTGTTTACTTTGGCATTAGTACGAACCCTGAAACAGTCTAGTGTATCTGCCGTGGAAGCCCTTCTCACCTGAGTAGACTCGCTGACCGAGGCCAGCTGCCGATATTCGGAGTTGCCCCAGCCGTAGAGGCCTCCCTCTCTGGACACGGCCAGGCTGCAGTCTCCATAGGTGCTGATCTGACAGATGTCTACACTGGCCAGCTCCCCTGTCACTGGCACAGGCCTGGAGCTGATGTTGTAGTGTCCCAAACCTGGGGACCCAGCCCAAACCAAAGCTTTCTTTAACTATATCGCAATATTTCATGGTACTTTTTGTGGTAACGATATAAATGACAATATGAAAACAGTACCATACAATACTATCTTTTGGCCACAAGTCACATCAGCATGCAGTCTTGGGAGTACAAACATTGTTCCAAAAAAGTGTTTAGTGCCATCTAGCGATGAGGTTGCAGATTGCAATCAACTGAATACCCCTCCCTTTGCAAGCGTGTGATTAGAGTCATTTGGTACTCAGCAACAACAATCAGTCCACTGTGCCAAATAACAACTTGGAAATGTTTCCATAAAACAAATGCAGGACCCGCTCCCTATGTAGATATGTAGGGCTCAGTCTAAGCTCACGAAAACACATTGATTCGTTGTTACATGCGATTATACTAATTAAAACATAATTATAAATACTATATTCCATTTCTGCAAATAGATCCCCCTAAATCCTACATAGTGTTTCTTTAATCCTGACCATCATTAAATACTAAACTATACCAATTAAGCAGGCTAAAATTAGAATACGACTTTTATTCACAAATTAAAATTCCAGTGAAAACACCAAACACGAAAACTCACAGGATCACATCACACGTCATCGATGACAAATGGATGACAAATTCTCATAACGTGGATGAGTTGTACCGGTATATCATCGACGATACGATACGACATATCCAAATACATACAGGAAACATAACAGATAGATTTCAGCCGAGAGCTGACCTGTCTGTCCGTCTGCGCCCCATCCACATGCATACACCTTGCCCGTGTCGGTAAGGAAAAGGCTGTGATCTTGCCCACACGCCACCTGGAGGTCAAAGAAAGAAGCACAGCAGTAAAAAATATAGCACATTTGAATAAACAAACCCGAACCGGTCGACAAAGGCCGTGTGTGACCTCCGCCTTTCGGCTGCGCTCACCTGAATGACCCTGCTGCTGAAGCCTTCCATCTTGTGAATGAGATGACTGCCACTATGTGAATAAGAGAGATGCAGCTAGTTAGAAATAGCCACACATGGAGCGCCCTGAAAATGTCAAAACATGGACACTTATTTTGGCAATCGAGATACAAAACCAGAGTTTACGTTTGCTTCCTGCAATCTGCTATGCTCACATCGCTGTGGCAATAACCACTTTGATTTAGCTGCAAGAAATGTCACTACACTGCATAAAAAGTCAACTGTTGCCCGCAGGCGCTTTAACAACGTAGCCTTCGAGTCTATTGAGAGGAGAAACAACATAAAAACGGTAACATTTGTGCGGGTGGGAGACCCTCTCTGTAGACCAGATCGCAGCTCTAACCTCTGCTTTAACAGCCCACCTTGTAATGTTGGAGACATACCTGTAGTCTTCATCTTCCACTATCTGCCTTCCACACTGGCCATAAGCATTGTTCCCCATGCTGAAAACTGTGAGACAGAAATAAATAGATACGTCAAATAATAATAATAATAATAATAATAATAATAATAATGGTTGCGCTTTGATCTTCATTAAATCTGGCTGTAGGTTGTACTTTATGCTGTCTCTTAATAACTTGTATGGTGAATACACAGTGGATAGCCTCTTTGTTTAGCCTCTTTGTTTACATTTACATGTAAGCATTTAGCAGACGCTTTTATCAAAGCAACTTACAATTAGTAGCCTACATTACTTCACCTGTTAATTTGCACAACATTACTGTAAAGTGTATCATTCGTTCCTCAAAACTATTAATATTTACAATAATCTAAAATTATCACTCTTCAAACAGTCAATAATTGCTAAGTACAAAGTGCTTAACATTCTTAGTGCCTATCTAGCAGAGTAGAAAGAAGGTTTTTTTTTTTTAATGTTTTGTTTATTCCCTTTGTTTATCCCCGCCTCAAACTACATCCATTTCCTGTCACATCAGTGAGTGTTCAACACCCCGTCCTCCAGTATTGTGAAACAAAATAAATATTAATATAGACATCCAGATTTTAAGCTTCAAAAGTCATTAAAATAAAACAGTATGATTTACCTAAAAATAAATAAAAAAACCGTTTAATTTATAATCAAGTACACTGCATGAGTTTATTGTGCTCATGTTCCACCAATTACAAAAACGACCCTGTTTCAGACAGATTAGGCCAAATCTAAAGCATCACTAAAAAAATTTTTTTTTTAAACGTGCGTTTTCTTACCGCCCTCTTGGTCGGTGAGCACCAAGGAATGTGCGCGGCCACATGCCACCTGCACCACCCTGGTCTGCAGGGGTTCTGCCAGTGGCAGGGCCACCGGGGAGGGTTCCAGAACATAGTCATAGCTCCGGTCTGGAAAGACACAGCAGGGAAGGACAAAACCATTCAGGGTCACCAGGGCTGTGTTCAATACGCACTGTACATTACGTTCAACTGACACGGTGCTGAAGTGAACGAGGCAAACCATTTTAAAACAAGCAGGGTTTGGTTTGAAGTTAACCGATTCAGTGATGACAAAAAGCGGTTGCAGGCAGTCACGCCCACCAAACACGCAGAAGATCAACAAAACTTAAGTTCCAGAACATGGCGAACGTGATTAATTGGTTCTCTCAAAAGATTGTCCAAGCCATCGTTTTAGTTTGCTACGCTCATGCAGTCAGCCAGTTGAGTCTTCCGTGAGGTAACCTGGAATTCACAGTCTTACGGCGGTCATGCTGGGTGCGTTGGAAGCCCAGCTGAGAGTCTTTGTTGAGCCCCATGCCCCAGAGCTTGGTCATGTCCTTGGTGGAGGATGCGATCAGGGTGAAGCCGTAGCCACACGCAGCCGACGAGATCTGAGCGGTAAGGAGGATAACAGATTAGCCTACACACAACCACTGTCCACTAATGGATTTCAAAACAGAAATCTCTCCATCTGCTCTTTGGAAGTGTGCGTGTGTGTGTGTGTGTGTGTGTGTGTGTGATGGGGGGGAGGATTCTACTGGGTTAAATCTAAATATGATTGCTTGTTTGATTAATAATCAGAAATATTACACAAACATGCAATTTCCAACTGGTCATGGCCAAATTATACATTATGGGGTAAAATACTAGTTATTACTAGAATTCAGTATTTTTCAATGCATTTAAAAATCTAGTGTCTGAATAAGAGCATAGGTTGCCTAAGGCCTCCATATGGTTCCATTTGAATGTACCCGATCTTCTGTCTCCAGGCGGTACGGGGTGAGCTGACATCGCCTGGGCTTTTTTCTTCCACTGTCAGGCACCACAAAGCTGGGAATGCCAAGGGCACCGGTGAAGCTGAACCCCCACACGAACACCTTGTGATTGGGCCGCCTGTTCTGCCCAACGTATTGAAAAACCGGACCGTCTTGGTTTTTCTCTTGCGGTCTGGGTGCTTTGCCGAGCGCCCCAAACCAGCGCACATAAAACCCGAGCCTCCTGGTCCTGAAGAACAGTCGCACACGCGGCAAAGCCATTCTGTACAAATGATAGACACAGGAAGATGAGGTCAACTCCTGAGCAACACGGCCCATATGATGCATACACACGAACGATTACATTCACAAGGGATAAAGCAGTTTGTACAGTATGACGCAGTTAGGCACAGATTTGTTTTAATATCCACAAATAAACACCAATCTATTGCATGTTAACTAATAACCAACAACTGGAAAAAAGGGACACGAATAAATAGCCTCCTGTATCGTAATTGTAGGTCGCCTATTGCAGTAACATTACCGATGATTAAAATAAAGCTTCCTTTCAAAATATGACATTTTCTATTAGCATTAGTACCAAAACTAGCCGTATGATTTTGTACGTATTTTTCGAATACAGCAACACTGAAACGACAGCGAGATAAGGATGTTATTGTGCATGCATGTATGTATACAGTACACTAACCGCATTCCTTTTTCGTGTGTGTGAAGGTTTACATAGTAGGCGTAAACGTAACCTTCATTCTAAAAGAAAGTTGAGAGCTATAGCTGCATGTCAATGTCATATTCACGTTGTTGAACTACATGCTTTCAAAATACCACACGTATGTACTTCCGCCTCGTCGTCGTCGTCGTCGTCTTCTTCTTCTTCTTCTTCTTCTTCACTTCAACATTAAGGCGTACTGCTGCCACCAACTGGTCAAATATAAAAATCTGAACATTCCTTCCTACGCCTTCTGGTGTATCTGGGCAAAAGCCAATCCGTATTCATTTCCAACTAATCTGAAAGCAGTAA
>JAOEHI010052336.1:0-16890 GCA_025447815.1 Percopsis transmontana | reverse complement strand
AGTCATATAAATGTCTAGACTAATTCAAAGAGATAATATAAAACAATAAAAGCATTAAACACAAACTTACCACAAGAAAAAGAGCTTTACTGAAAAACAGCAGAAATAAGAATTGAAAGCGAGGCTTGGAAGCCCCATGATCCCCCCTGCTGGTAAAACACTGATTAATGTAACACTGTGATAATGACCGGTTGAGATACATGAGGGGGGGGGGGGGGGAGGCATTCATCAGTATGCCACAGGGGAATAATAGCAGGGCTTTCAAAAGATGTAATTTCTAGAAAAATAAAATCAATGGGAACTCTTGCAGTCGGCAGAAGGAAGTGCTCATCTGCTAAAACACTCTTTGTGTGCCTTTTTTGGAGGCAGACCTGATTAGGACGCATTTCAAAAAGAAGACATCTCTAGAGGGTAAAGAGGGGATCTCTAACAATGGAATGCATACCATGGTTGGCTTATAAAAGCCAAAGAAGAGGTCCTTGTCTGTTTGGGCTTAAGGAGCAATTCAGCATGTATCGCTGGAGTCAAAGTCAAGGTTTCTCATTTTATTAACTGTGAAAAATGTTCTTTAGTTATTTTATGGGGTTTATGGGGAGTGAGTTGAGATTGTTCCATCTGAATAATGCTGACTAGATTTTATCAAGCTTCAGCATAATCTATTCAAACATTGGCAGGGCAATACAAAGTAGAAAAAAGTAGACAGTCATTATTCAGTTTTCATAAGTTTTCAAAACTATCCACCAAGGAATACACACACAATTTGTTTACACCAAATCTTCTAATCCTTTAGGCAGAATTCTTACTATGTTCAATCCCCCAAAAATACGCTTCTTGTATAGATTTTGTTGTGATTCTTAGAAGTGATATTTTGAAGTGCCTCCAACATAAGAAAGTATGGGGCGGAATAATGTGTCTACCTTTATATAAAGCAGCTACGAGTGCTTACAGAAAGCCAAATTGGTTTCTGCTTTACAGCCAGTGTTGGCAGACGCCACTCTCTATAGAAGAGCTTCTAATGAGATCCCATAACTCAAAGCCCCATCAGAATAAAGGAGTTTCTCTGAGAAGAAAATGTAAAGATCAAAACTACGAGGCACACGGAGAAGAGATTTAAGATGCAGTTAAGTGACACCCCGATAAAAAAAAAAAATAAGTGAAGGGAAAGGTGCAACATAATAAAAAAGGAAGACAGGAGATTTGTAGAGGCAAATAGACGAGACAGAGGAAGACGTTGGACACAAAACGAAAAAAAACAGAAGATGGCAGAGCAGCCATGGCAAGAGTGAAGAAAACAGCAGAGCGAATGGAGGAGGGGCTGCTACCACAATCACAACACGTTTTGATGCCACGACTTCCAAAGGAACAGAGGCGCCAGGCGGTAGGGAAGCCAAAATAGATGCCTGTTTGATATGAACAGGAGAGGGACGGGAGATGTGAAGGCGTTACAAAGGCCGGGGTCCTTTCGCACAGCAACAATCTTGAGAAATTAAGTTGTTGTTTTAAAAATATACTGCTCTCCTAAAAAGCTTGTTTTTATAACCTCAGAGATCTGAATCTCTGAATCATAGAAGTGTTAAATTTAACAACACAGAACAAAGAAGCCTGATGAGTATCCACCCCTCTGGAAAGTTTTATTGCAGTCAAAACATATGGGTTGTGCTGAGATTTAGCTCCCAGCTCCAAGCTGCTCCTGCTCCTGCTCTGAAAACTTCTTGCCAGAAAACAGACCCAGCTTAAGTACTGTTTTTCATATAGTCTAAATATTTTGTAACCTAATGTAGCACCAGCTGAATTGTATTCACTATATCATTTTACACATTTTACACAGTAGGACAAGCCAGGTAATAATAAAACGATTTTTCCAATACTGTGTGGCTCTGGTCTGTCACACATAGCACCTCCAAACTTCCACCACTATTATTTCCCCATAGTCCACGGTACTTGCTTAAAACCACAGCAGACAGGAAACGTTTGTGGCAGAGATGGAGGGAGAGAGAGAGAGAGAGAGAGAGAGAGAGAGAGAGAGAGAGAGAGAGAGAGAGAGAGAGAGAACCTCTGCATTCACACTGCCTATAATTAGGAGCTAAGAAGATTGGCTTTTGCCTAATGGTCTGACAGGCCTTTAACAGCCCGGGGCAGTGTGCATCTCGTCCATTCATGCCAGTTCCAGCGACGAAAGAGAGACATGATCATGAGTGTCTACAATGTTTAGGCTACACCGTGGGTTCATATAGTGCACTGAATTATAACACTGTATTATGACTGCAAGTGACTCATGTCACTCACTTTGCTTTAAAGGTACACCCCTCGATACAATAACAGTACGTGGCACTTCTCTCAACTCCCCTACAGCTCTCCCAGGCACACGACGTCCTCTGCCTCTTCCCACGGAAATGCCACACGCGCTTCCGGGCACAGGTGTGATTTAGACACAATCAGTGACCTGGGGAGGAATATTAAGGAGATTTAATTAACCCCGGCCTGCACGCAACACACACAAGTGTGTGTCCGTCCGTATATGTCCCTGATTCAGTCATCCTATATAGTAGCACAGCACTGAGATACTATAGCGTCTCCAGATAATTAGCGTAGTCAGTCAGGAGTTTGACAGGTAAGTAACTGTCGGCACAGGTAGCTATTGCGGTGACAAGCTGTCAAAATGTAGTGGAGGAATGTGACAGCAAAGTATACTTCACGAGTAAGGAAGGTCTTTGCTCTGACAGGGTGGCCTTACTGTTGGAACTATGCAATGTGTCAGGATATGTTCGCCAACTCATGCCTATAGCTCACATTACAGTTCCAATGGTCAGAACTAATGGTAATGAATGAATGAATGAATGAATGACTGGACAATGAAGTGCTTCATGTCTAATGTATACGACATTTCCAGTCCAAATGGTTTCAACGCTCCAGCCAGAGCTAGATTTAGAGCAGCGTGGAGATGTATGGCTGATGCTGTTAGTAATAAACTAAGCCTACAGTATCCCGGATGCTGTTTATATCATGCACAAAATATACCCATTGATAATTAAAAAGTACTGTAACAACAAGTATGCATATTGTTCATTCAGGATCTAGCTCTGTGATATGAAATACCATTACACTGTGACTCCAGAACAAATGCCATAAGCCTTGTAAAGTATTCTTATTTTAAGGGAAGCAAACTAATCTCGCCAGAGGGCCGGTCCCTGTAGTGCGAAAAAGTTACTGGCCTGATTGGTAAGGTATTAGTAGAGGTATTAGTAGAAAGTCTGGAAGGAAAGCTTAAAAGTACATAAAACACATCCACTGTTACAGGTATGTACCAGTTGGTTTAAAGATAGCACTTATGTTGAAAAATTGCACATTTTTTATTTATTCTTTCCCCTGAGAAGTCCCTTGGCACACTTTCAAGGTCACAAATGGAACAGTGTACTTTATAATGGAAAAGGAGTATGTTTGCCGAAGTAAATCAAATTAACACCTACATGAGTATAATACAAGTTGACAGCGAGCATCAATTCTCCAGTTAGATGAGCTGGCAAGAGTTGTGCTTTAAATTGATTTGTTGTAATATAAACAAATGCAGATGCTTGGGCTTGGGCCATATGGTGCTTTAGAGGGAAGCGAGACCGCTGTAATGTAATGATCTGACAGAGAACATCAACACTAAAACATCTACCCCCTAAAAAACAGCATAATTACATTTTGTATGCGGAGGGCTTTATACGCTGTATGCCGCCATTGACTTCAGAATAATAGAGAAATTACAATTTGGAGAAATGTTTTTTTTTTTACTGAAACCAAATAAAGACATTGTTTTTCAGGATATACACTGTCTATTGCATCAATGTGTGATAATAGCAATCATACTATCATTGCTACAGTCCTAATTTCTAAATAAAAACTTAGAGCATGGGAACTGGAAAGAAGAGACACACATAAACAAAATGTGAGTGTAACACATGCGTGCTTGTCAGTCTTTGAACTGTAATAAATAAAAATCTAAATTTAATAGGACAGGAATATGTGCCCTCTCTCTCGTCTCTCAGCATGCAATCTAGTGGAACGTCACCATGGGAAATGAGGCCGTCTGTGCACTCACACCGCCATCTTAGTATTATGAAACAAGAAAGCACAAGTCTACAATCCCTCTGTTGTCATTGCTGGGCTGCCTGGTGCGGAAGTGGCCAAACTACTGCTCTTGACAGCTTTGTGGCGGAGATATTACACTGGATTCTAGACCGAGATAGCATAAAAAATACATCTTCGGTTTGTGTCAAATCTCTGGTTCCATAGAGACAGCTACGGTTTGAAAGTCGAGCAACGCCATCATTATGTGGCGGTTGAGATGGCTTTACTTGATGGAGTCACTCTGTGATACGCTAATCATGGCTTTTTTCCTGTCAGCCGTCCTTACTGGCACAGAACAAAGTAGATGAGCACTGATAAAGTAAGACAGAGATGAATGGCTACAGGGCCTTCATTCTGACACATGGCTATTTACAAAAATGTTAGCTCTGTCTCGTCCCTTAATCTGTTTTTTTTTACCCGTACTGACACAAAATGATCAATGCAACACATGTCCCGCGCTTTCCACTGAAAGGCTGTCTTGAACAACCCCCCAGTCTCAAAACAGTGGCTGAGTAAGCGGCTGAAAACTGAAATAAACATATCAGTTATGCGAGAAAAGGTTAACCTGTCCACTGTAAAGCTGAGCAGTCGTAAAGTGTAAAATGCTGTGTGTCTATGCAACTTTGTATGGGTGTATGAAGCATTGGTTAACTGTTTGTAACACTGTTTGACTGATAAAATATGTGTTTAAACCTACACATTTCTGACTGTTGTCTTCCAGTCTCACATACAGAATGAATAGAGACATTGTCTATCGAGTCTCCTATCAATAGAATTCATTTCCTTCACAAATAAAGTAGACATCCTGAAAACCAAAAATAACTTGAAAAGAAGAGGCAGATGTATTGGCGTAAGGAGCCACTTATTGGACCACGTTTCCTCTGCCAAGGCCCATAAATCGGCTGACAGATCACCGTTGGCATAATAAAGCGTCTCCGCTAACTTAGCGGGAAAAGCCAAAACTGCAGCGAATGGCGTTTCAGAGACGAGCTGTCTGCCCACGTTATAAAAAAGGACGGGGAGAAGAGCTGCTGGGGAGGAAAAGAAGGAAAAAACAAGAGATGGGGGCGGACATGATGGGCATACAAGGACGACGATGATAAATGCGGCCTTGCCGGGCGTTCCATCACTGGGCCTTCATTTGTCACCTTGATAGGATGCCTGGAAGCCAAATCAGCCATGTAAATACCAACAAACCAGTTGTTCTGAACCTCTGCAGGAGACAAACTACTGCTGAACCAAGAGCAAACGCCTGACTAAACCCATGTATTTCTACAGTGTAGGTTCAGATGAGCCTTGATAAACTGCAAAGCTTGTTATGGTTGTATACAGGTTTAGTACCTCTGGACCATAAAGGTCGTTCTAATTTAAATGAATGTGTTTTTTATACACAGAATACACACAAGTTGGCTCAGATGGACCTAGAGAACTCAAACTAACTGACTTAGGATGAGGTTACAGTTAGGCCATTGTAGTGTGTAATCACCACCACACCAGTCCCACTCGGTTAAACGTCTGCCTCGTCTATTCAAAGGTTAAGTTAAGTACAAGTTACAGGCAGCAGTTACAGGCAGCAGTGTCAGGCAGCGTCCAACGTCGAACAGCCCTCGTGCGTCTGTGTCTCTTCCCGCTCCTCTCCTGCTGCTCCTCTTTACTATGGAAACCCTGGTGATTATTAATCACCCCACACCTGTTTCCAGACCCTCGAGTCCCGTGGACCACACCTCCCGACACTCCCTCCCGACATTCCCTCCCCCATACAGACAGTGTTGAACCACGGCCACACCTCCACAGTCGTTTAGCAGACGCTTCTACCCAAAGGGGACTTACAGTGAGCACAAATACTTAGAAGTATTAAGGAGCAGGAATAGGTTAGGATCTAGACCGCTAGATCATCCTGCCCCCCCACGGTACACAATAAATTCTCCCCATATTTCAGCTTGGCATGGCTGCTGCCTGCACCTGAAAGCCACAGGTCTCTATAGGGCTCACCCACGATCATCATCTCACAGATCTGCAGGAGCTTCTCTGAGATGAAAAGTTGCCCCGAGGTTCATCCTCCGGTTGTTTTCAGCAGAACCTGGCAGCAGAACCTGGCAGTCTGCTTTGGGCAGCTTAACCCCCGTGGGACAGGTCAGCGGTGATGAGATGGGGGTCTAAGGAAAACTGCATAGACAAAAGGTGGAGTTTCAGCTTCACACAAGGCACTTGCACCAGCAACCATGCAAAACACACACATGCAGCAACACAGTCGTTCAAATGAAGATGATCATCCAACTGCACCTCTAGATTACGTCACGTCAAAAAGCATCAGATCGTGGGCCGGGAACTTGAATAGACTGACATCGACGATGGCTTTAATTCTCCCCGAGATAACTCAGCACTAAAACACACTAAAACACAATCCACCCCCCAGACAGGGGGAGATGGGGCAGGAGAGAGTTAGAGAGGAAAAATGTTAGAGTGTTAGATGTTAGAAAAATAAGGAAGGTGTGATGTAATGAAAGGCTTTTGCCTCGCAGATGAATTTCTCAGGCCTTATGGGGAAAAGTATCTACTAAAGTCTGTCTGTGCGGCAAGCAGGTCTGACATGCGTTTCCCTTTTCCAGGCGATGGGAGCCATCAGCGCTGTTTGCAGCTATAGCTCAGGGGCAAATTGCACACCTTTTCATTCCCAAAGTAATTTTTGAAGGCGTCATCAGGGTTGGGGTCCCGGTGGAGTCTGTACAGAGATCGATGCAAAAAAATGACTTGAATGCATCACAAGCGTCCTGAAAAACAACACTTGCGGTGTATCCCCCCGCGTATTTATACAAAGACAGGCGTGTGAGCAGTGAGAACTTTATCTTTGAGGACCAATCTGCCAGCTCCTTTTCTTCCCCTCTAACACTTCACTGCATTCTGTGTTGTTGTGCAGGATTGGAAAATAGAGGGCTTTCAGGCAAGTTTCGACATAAAGTCTTTAAGTGGAGGTGGGTAGCATTGCGGAGCACTTGTTACAAATAGAATACAAAGAAAAAAATAGCTAGATCTAATGGGTCTGCATTGATGTCATCAGAACTGAAGCAAAATTGAGGTAAAGTAACATCAGGTGCATGAAGGCACAAAAATTCCTTCTAATCATGTGTATAGATGTCTTAACAGCCTGCATTTTGTTGTTATAACAAAAACACTACAGTGGGAAAGATTTCTGGGATTGTTTTTGTTCAGTTTCCCAAGATGCATTGCCCATGCAGCCTTGCACAACATGCTGCAGTTCTGAGGCATTGATATCTATCACCTACATCCATAAGATGTGTGATAGTACAAGCCTGGGAACCATTTACAGTTTTTAATGTAAATGAAGAAGAGCCTGGACTGTCTGTCTTCTTTCTGCCAGGTGGGCCCTCCTAAATCAAGACAGAGGGTAGGTTCCTGAGGGAGAGGGATCAAACCTATTGTAATAGACTTTGGACCGCACTACACACTAATTCACTAAGTAATCTCTTGTTGACCAGTCAGTGACCTCAGTGTGAGAGGTAAGACGACCTTCTGTGCCATAGTTACACTTGGGAGCTCTCTTTGCTGTTTCTGTTTGACAGAACAAATGCCAAAAACACACACACACACACAAACAAACCCGGGGAACACAATCAACCTACATGTTACCCGGATGCAACAAATGAAATATGAAGTGAGAATGTCACTGCTGAGAACACTCCATCGCGATAACCAGCCGAGGAGTGGTCCCCAGATCATCATAACCACAAGCCAGCCAGCTCTAATATGTAAAGGATCGATTGGTCAAAATGTATGTGAGGGCAATTCGAGTTAAAGATAGCCACATCTCTGGCATGGACTTCCAGCATCACCTGAACAGCCACGGTCACCCACGGTCACCCTGTTCTGTTTGGACAACTTTCCACAGACCAGAGATCAATGCCATTCATCTAATTGTTGTTTTACTGCAGCTTTATGGGCATTGAAGGACTACAAAACATATTGGAGATGATATTACAAGAATACCTGTTATGATAATATGGTGCTGAACCTGCATGTAGGTTTAATCCTTCTAAGAACATCCATTCGTCACAGAGGTATCAGTTCCCCATGTTCTTTCGATCGATCGTTAGCCGTTTTTTTGCTTGTCAACTACACATTTTTGCATGCCGTATGGCCCTTTTCTATTGCATGGCCTGGCACGGCAGCCCAGCACGGCTCGAATTTGCGTTTCAATTACAATAGGGCTACCCGCTTGAAGGTGTGTCTTTAACTAATGACACACTAATGAACTAATTTGTTGTCTGTCTGCCCCCCTGGTGTTATTGTGGTCAACAACTTTTTTGTAGCCAAGGCCTACGGTTTAGAATTTTCTCTCGGCACTGTACGAACTCAGGATGCCCATCTCCTGCAGCTTGCTTGCAATGTCTTAGCAATGTGTCGGTCGTGAACGAGTTGACTCCTTACTTGAACGCTATAGAAGCCGGCCCCCGTGTGAGAAATAATTTCTTTTTTTCTTAATACAAGATTATAATATTATTCATCCATCGGGACCGTGTGCGGAATGTGTTGGAATCAATCTCAAGTTTCCATACACGCTACATGCATGATATCAGTAGAAAGCTTGGAATCATAGGTCCAATCGTTAGGACTCTGGTCCATCTGACGTCAACGCAGCCCGCTTGGAGGCGGGGCTAGCACGGCTCGGCACATTTAAACTGGTAATGGAAACACAAATCAGCATGGCATGGTTTAACTCGGCACAGCCAAAAGGGCCAATGGGAAAGCCCCAGTAGCTAATTTTACCATGGTTACAGTTTGAAGGCACTATAGTTTTCAACTTTCTTGACATACAAGCACTGCTTCAAGAGAGCGTATACAGACATAGTGTGGCTACACATTTATTTATGGTCCAATGTGCATAGCTCGTTTTGTATTGTCTCCTCACAATGCCTCTATGGTCCAGTTGGTGTATGAGACAATATGTAGGGTGTGTTTTAGAGTGTGATGACTCATCAAGGTTAAATGTTATTCATTTAAGGTAGCATCGCTGCCACTGGCCTACTCTTGAAGCTTACTGTATATGTGCTTGGCGAGGTATAGTGCACAGTTGAAGCAATGAGTAATGTTTGGTACAAGCAGACAGTTAGAAGACAAACAGCTCTGCGTGTAATAAAACACTAAAAACCCAGTTATTCAAGCGCAGATTCTGTACTTCTCTGCCCGCACATCCCTGACCTAAAAGCCTTCTTTTCCAGCTTAGCACTGAATGCATTGGCTTTGCCTCTCAGAAAACCAAGCTAGCATTCTCCTCGCCGCTACACTGCCGCCCACCGCACCCCCTAGACAATCCCACCTTTGCGGGTCTCTGATGAGAATCCCCAGAGGCCGAATAAAAGATGAAGAAAGGACAGTAGAGGGGAGAAAAGAAAAGAGAGAAAGAGAACTATGAGCAAAAGTAAGGGTCCGGAGCCGTCTTTTGTCTGAAATCACATCCATTATTAACCAAATAGCTTGGGTGAAACGAGACAAGGGTTGCTTATCAGTCGGGCCATTTGCTTCCGCCGGAGGAGCTTGGGAGGTAAAGTAGGCCAACGCGTCACATGCAACAGAGAAAGCTGTTATAATTAAATTCCCGCAGTAAGTAAAGGATTTCCAAGGCTTGAAATTCGTTTTCCAAGGCCCCAGCTCTGTAAAATTGCCTTTTTTCCTATTTTTGATTTCCTCTTTTCTATAATTCTCTTTCTTTTCTATGCAGCTCTTTATTATTCCAACCATATTGTGGTGAAGACAAATGACTCAGGTTTAGGTTTGACTCCATGTTTCCGGCTGGTTACACAGTGTAAAGTGTTTACTCTACCTTGGATGCATTCCCCGCAAATCTCTCTATTAAGGCTATTAGATGAGCCATTATTTACTACAACCCCTGTTCTGCAAAGTTGGATCTAACCTTGTGAACATACAGCAGCTATGGGTCTTATCATTGTTTATGCATACTCATACAGTGGTTGTCCATTTATAACTCACAACAACATAGCACTTTAGGCCAGCTACTCTAGGTACTTTTCGTCAATTCATGCTATGTGCTATGGCACTATGGTATCCAATTAAAGCAGATTACAAGATAGAATCTGTTTAAATAACTTTTAGATTTATCCTTTTTAAATCACAATTTGAGAGCAACACCTGGAATATATCCAAAATACTGCATAGGGCATAGCAATCACTTAAGTGGGCCTCATACTCAGTCTAGTGATTGCCTGCCAGCCTCACAACTGCTTTGGACCACATGTACTTCAACTCATCATGGGAAGCCTTTGCAATCTAACTCCTTTTATAAACCATTAAAGCTTCTATTCAAAGCTTTTTAAGCATAATTTTCTTTTTTGTCCTCATTTGTCTCGCTTGCTGCTGGAGAGCAAGACAAATGGAGACAGCAGATGCAAATTATAGTTTCCTCAATAGCGTCCAAACGCATCAGTTCCGGTAGGGTGTCCTGGGTGAGCACTCCTTCCTTTCCCTAAAGCCGGTCTGTATCTTGTTATGTCACACGACAAATGGAAAAGCGGGTTGTTATTTTTTACAAAAACTACAACTTAAAGACAAAACTTTGAATCAATCTTTTCAATTTTTTGTTAATTTACTTTCAGATTTAAAGGCACGACGTGGAGTGTTCCAGAAGCAATCGCATTTTTCTGAGTAAAGACTATTTTCCATGATTCTCATTGCTTCGTCACAAAGAGCATGTGTTTCTGGTTTCAAAGAAGATCTCTAGCAGTTTGTCAGAGGAAATGAGGAAGAAAGTGATGTTTCTTCTCCAATAACTAGGCTGTCTGACTCATACGCTTTGGTAACACACAAAGGTCAAACATCAAAAATGGCCACCCACACCAACTGCCATTGGTTTGTAAGACAAGCTGTGATATAATCTTATAGGCTACTTGCAACACATAGACAAAACAAACTTAGTACTGTACTGTGAATAATTTCAGTTAGTTCCTTATAAGAGCTGGTTAAGAATATAGATACACTATTAGTTCCAAACTGGCGTTTAATTTAACTTAAATTCTTAGATATTGTATGAGGACACATCTGTCTCATACAGTATTGGTTATTAGGACATTACCCTTGCAGTTGAAACCTGCTTTGCAAAAAATGTGTTTGCATTTCAAAACATAAACAGTGAGCTGGAGAGTAAAGTTCTTGGCGATGCTATAACACAACTAGGTGTTTGGCATCCCCCTTGAAAACCAACTTCCCATGGGCAGAAAAACCCTTCTGAACACCCGTGATACATTTCAGCTGTGATCTCTGCTGTAAACTAATTCACCATGTTGCCTCCCAGGAAAGGCCTAAATAAAGAAAAATAATCTAATCTTTCAAGGTTAGGGGGGAAATGCATGAGCACGCTTCGCATGTGGATGCAGCCATTTCTGAAATGAGGCACGCACCCACGGCTGCAGACACCCGCTAGCCATTCTCATCTCGGAATGAAAGATAACACACAGGAGGAGCATAACTCATAGCTAGGCCGGAGGGGAGAAAAGTACTTGCCCCACCCTGCCCACCTCTTATCATTGACAACTCCTCAATGAATTGGAAGGTTGGGGTGAAGCCCACGTGCAGATAAGGGGAGAAAACTCATTTATTTGGGTTCAGACAAGCTGTCTGGAGAGTAGATATCAACACACGTCTGAATTTTCCATGTTATCATTCATTCATTCTCATGAGAAACGTTTCGCTAATAAACTGTCTATCAGCAATACATGTATATTATGGGCACAATATAGCCACAGTATAGTTAAGTGATTGTACACGGCTGGTACATTTATATTGGGGACTGCAGACAATACAGACGTGTTTTGGAAAAATTACAATCAATACTGCTCAGACGGTAACAAAGAATAAGACGTGTAGCTTTGACCTGTCACAAATTCTTCTTTGAATCCAGTAAAGGGTATAGTCTGACGATGAGAGGTTCAGCTGCAGAAACACTTTTTTCTTCTGTCTCTTCCCTTCTACAAAGTGTGACATGGTCCCACACAGACCATCGAGAAGGAGATAATTGTTTTTTCCTCTGCTTGGTTGCTATTGATTTCTTATTACCTGTGGTGACTGAACACAGGCTGTAAATTAAATGATGACTCCTGACAAAATAGCCCCCCCACCTCCGAGTGCAAGTTAAAACGCAAGTAATAAAGGAAGCGTAATAAGTCTGCTTTAAACTACCCTCTTTCATCATAAAAAGAAATTATTTGTATGATGCGGATCAACAGAAAGGTGGGACAACTGTTTAGGAGTTATTTTTTCAATCGCAATTTAAGTCTTCTCTTTACAGTGATTTCTCTGTGACTGACACCCAAACAATTGTAATTGACACCAAGATAAAGGCTAAATTAAACCATAAAACTCATTAGGGGAGCCACAAGAGCAGATTTGAAGATTCATATTTATAAATCGCTCAATTAATTGGGTTTGAATGGTCCAGTGCTCCTCTGGTTTGCCCTTTTGCAAGCTCACCTGAGTAAAATAGCTCATAATGTCTGGTTACGCGTTACATTTTCAAACTGTAGATCTTTAAATTTTGGCCAATTCCCCAGGAAGACAATGAGATAAGAGGGCTATTTTTACATTCCTTCTCTTTACATCCGTGGGAAGTTATTCAAGAGCACTACAAATGGATAACAGCGTGCTAATGTGTGCATTACATGTGATCATGTCATTTCTGAGTCAAACAGATGGATGGCATCAGCCAAGCAAATTAACTTTGTGTGAGGGGGGGAAGTGGTGGGGCGCTATTGATATGTAGAAATAAAAATATTTGTATATGTGTTCATGTATGTAACAACATCTTCATTTTGTGGAGGTTTGCTGTGAGATGGAAAGATGAGAATGTCTCACCCTCTCTCTCTCTCTCTCTCTCTCTCATACACACACACACACACACACACACAAACCTATCTCCCTGGCTCAGGAAGTAGACACTTGGGTAATGACTCTCTTTAGTGTACGAGCCCGGCCGTCCCAGAATTGTGTATGTCTTTGTGTGAGACCCCTATTCTCTCCTTACGGCTATTACTGTGTCAGTTGATCATCCATCTTCCCCCCAGTACACAATAGGTACGGTGTTCTTAAGAAACTCATCAAAACAGACAGAAATCTCGCAGCCGCTCCGCCCCTCCACACGCTGGAGGGCACAGGGGTTGTTGTGGAAGGTGCGGCATATGGATGTAATTAAAAAGGGTAGCAGGTTCAAGAAAGCATGTCTTTTCAATTAATTTGGCCCTTGGATTTTTTTTTTAAATCTATGATTCCGTAGACAGGAGTGGATAATTGACACATTAAAGTAAATAATGTAAATAATGACTGGTGGAAGACGATGTTGAGATGTGAACGTATACAGTAGAGAGCCAGTGGACTAACGGTGGATCTTGAGCAGCTCCTAGTGGTCAGTTATATGATGACATAGTTAGCTGCAAAGGATACCGGTGTGTTATTGGTGTTATTTGTCTTCAGAAGAGTTGGACAGTGGCCTCCATGCCTTCCAGCTACATGTGGTCTATCACGCTGTTAAGAACATTGTATTTGTGTATAAAATGCTGATCAATTATGTTGTGTGTGTTTTAATGCAGATATGTAGGCCTACCATTTAGGAGGGCAAATGATTTACCAATATCCTGTCATTATGACCTAGTATCAATAATATTTTATTGACTAATTCTATTTCAAAAGACTTGTGTGACAAATTGTGGATAGTTAATCCCTGTGAATTTTGTTTTTGCAATTAAATATACAAAAAAAAAAACATTGACAATGACAGGATCATTGTAATGCTGTTTATATGTTGATATGCAAATAATAAAACTAAAAAATGTTGTTACTCACATAATAAGACTTATAATTGTCATAAATAATGGTGATCAAAATGTTGTGGGGTGTAATATAGTAATGGAGAAGAACTTTAAGGAGATTAGGATAACTTTAAGTCTGTAATAATGTAGATTCATTTAATTGCCATTTTTTTGGTACCGTGCCATTTCCTTTGTGAAATGAGGCCATATCACTCTCTCTCTCTCTCACACACACACACACTCTCACACACACACAGTCTTCTAATTATGCCACAGAGACAGTGTGTCGCGACAAACATTTGCACCAGAGTGTAACATCACACTCTTGGCTGACACAAACATCTCAGAGTAGACAGCACAAACGCACAGCCCTGTGTGGGTGTGTGTGTAGGCTCCCTTGTCCCTTGGCGACCTCATTTTCTTTGTGGCTCGCCATGGCAGAGCTCCTCCCAGACAAAATCCATAATTTCTATTTGATGGTGCAGTCATGCTGGGCTTTCTGGAGGACACTGGCTGATATTGATGTGTCTCATTTCAGGTCTGCTGAGGACGCCAATTACCCTTTGGAAAGTCTTCGGGGTTGTGGAACACTCACGTTTGCTCTCTCGCTCAAATCTCTGTACTTCCTTGTCTCTAGGTTTGCCTCTTGCTCTTTTATTCAGCTGGCTCTCTTTTTTGTAACACGGCGTGAGTGTGTGTCTTTGCTTATAGATGAGATGTAAGGTCTGGTTGTTATTATGTTTTAATACTTAATAATCCTTAATTAGAAGTGCTTTATACCCTGAAAAAAGTGTTTCTTACCATTTATACTGCCATCTAGTGACATAGATGCAGCAGTGCCAATGTTAACTTTATGGGAGTTAAAATGGCTCTATGTAGTGTGAATTGCTCTAATATTGGGCATTTTTTGCATTTCCGGGGGGGAGGGGGCGAGGGGGGTTCACTGAGCCTTGGCACCAGCCCACCCTCCAGGAAGTACCTGCTGATCACATGGTACCACAGGTTTGGCTAATCCATAGTTTCACTGGCATTCGTGTATTTATGGGGGACCTACAAACACTAGACCTTAGGTGTCTCACTTTAGGGCAATTCCCCCTAGCTAAAAATAGCTATGAAGTGCTATTTGGTAAAAACAAAGGATAGCTTAGGGCACCTATAATAATAATAATTACACAATTAGTCCTCTTTTTTTCACATGCTGGTGAGAAGCACATGGAGAGAAGCTCAAAACAGGGTGCATTGTTAGTCTATAGATTGTTTTGGTTCTCTAACTAAAGTGTGCTGATCACACATGGTCACCTGCCGATCAGCTCCACAGGTACAGTAGGCTATTAAGGTATTTAATAAGTCAGTTGTCTGGAGTTGCAGCCATGTTACAGCCAACACAGCCATGTGTTGAAAATCCTATAATTGATGTATATGATTCTTTAGAACACAAGACAGAAATAACTTAATTTGAAATTAATGTAATTTTTAAAAAGAAATAGAACATAAAACATAAAATGTATACAAATTCTCTGGTATGGCACAAAGTGTACAGTTCTCTGTTCTGTTCTGTTTTGCACTCTTGCTGGTGTAAAATATATAGCCCCACCACCTACCGCAGAATTGGGATTTGGACTCCACAGGGATGATGGAATCATAGGGCAACAGCTATCCCAAAATGAAAAACTGTAAATCTGGTGATGGTAAGCATGCTATTCCCTCCCTTAACAACTACTGTTTAGCTAAACCATGAGAGATGCACGGACATCTTAAACTGTCCTGTATATTTGTGAATGACAATTATTTTTCCCGAAAGGAAATCGGCACTTGAGTAATCTTCAGGTATACTGCATGTCACAATGGACATATTCTTGTTTGAATAAATCTGTCTTTAATTAATAAAGTCTTTAATTAATAATAAAATGTGTACAGTACTTTCTTCTTTAATATTACATCTATTTACAAAAATGAAGAATGATGAGTGTTTATTACACCTGCTTGCATATTGCAAAAATCCCAAAAGCATTTTATGGCTTCATCCACGAGCTGGTTTCTTTAGTCCAGGTAGCGCGAGTTCGTACCTTGAAAGGAGAGAAACATCAGATATTCATATCATGACCTCTGCTACTCTTGGGGCACTCCCTTTAAGATTATAACGATTATTATTATTACTATTATTATTATTTGACTCTGGATCTAAACCCACATATACACAGAACTGTAGAACTGGATTCCTTACCACTCTGTACTTCCTTTTACAAGGTCTAGCTGGACAAGATCTATTAGGACCTGCAGAAAAAATAATAAAAATAATAAAAAGAAAAAGGATGTCATTAGATATTTTGCTTGCAATCTTATCCAGCCACACTGACTGTGAGGCCACTTTTTAAATGATTACCGTAAAATGTCAAATAAAAGCCTAGTCCCAAATAGAAATAATATTCATACTGGCTTAAATAATCAATTTGATAGTATTTTCCATCTTTGTTGAGCAAAGAGTTTTGGGCGAAATTAATTAATTAAAGGCCTGTCCCATTTAGATGCCTGTCCTAAATATAGGCATGGTCAGTTTTGTGATTGAAGCAAATAAAAGCCCAGGCTTATATTTGAAGTTGTGTGGTATTATTTATAAATACACATTACCATAGCTATCACTTTAAACTTGCTGTATACAGTCTAAAACAGTTTCACTAGTTTTTGTGTACAGTAGGATAGTTTTATCAAGTATCTAAATAAACTTTGTTTATTTAGATACACTTAGATACAGTAAAGTGTCCATCAACTACTCGTCCCAACTTCCATATTAGAATGCTTTAATGGAGCAGGCGTCATGGTAAAAATGAAAGGAAGTCATATTCATTTTGTGTATGGACATATTGGCATTAGATATAGATTCACTTTCATAATATTAATTATTACATATTGTATAATACATGCTAGCAATAATTATGTCCCACAAGCA
>JAOEHI010052335.1:0-16891 GCA_025447815.1 Percopsis transmontana | reverse complement strand
TATATACATGTATATATGTATAAATGTACTGTGTATTTTTTTATATATAAAGACAATAATTCACTCAAAGATGTTCTGTTCCTCATTCCTACATTTTGTTTCCCATTAAATACATATTATCAAATGTGCATAATACAGTAAAAGTAGGTAATAAAACTATTTTAACTTCTTGGATAGTGCAAGAGAAAGAGAGAGACCAAGAAATTGAAGAAATAACTTATTGAAAGGGCCAGCGGTGCCCAAATAACCATGGCCTTACCATCTGCTTTGAACTCACTGAGAGGAATCTGTGTGTCTTGGGAGCTCAGACTACACTGGCCACCACATTTCTTTGATACAAACACATAGATAGAGGAAGCTCTAGAAAATACACAGACAGACATAGAGGAAGGGAGAGCAAGATCATATCGATCAAAAGAACTTAGGTGTCTCTAAAGCCTTTCAAAGGTCTGCCCACCCATATTTCTTTTTTCGTCTAGTTCTCACCTCCTTAGACTATATATACTCTGACACTGACAGTTTTTTATTGTCATGGAGAGAAGAGATAAAACTTTGTTTGGTTCCTCTGTCCTGTTGCCTTGGTACCCAGGGGCCTTCATTGTTCCGACTTCTCTCTTAAAATCCCCTGAGGTAAGGTGAGGTATGCATTCAGGTAAGCCAACATGCTAAAGAAAGGAAATTCTACTTTAAAACTTTAAAAACTTAAAAAATTGAAAAGTTAAAGACGCTCGTAGATGTTTGTAGTAATCATTTTAATCAGAAGTGTTTAGGAAAGCAGATGGAGGGCTGAGGAGCTCCAGCCTAAATTAACGCTCACGAATGGAAAATAAATTCGACCACAGCAGTTTTCTGTGTTGCTCAGTCAATGTATTGTACCTTGCATGTTTACTTCCGTGGATAAATAGTTTAGCGCGAACAAAAGGATGTTGTTTTGTTGATAGGACCTGTAGAAAGCTGGTGAGGACACTGAAAGCCAATCAGAGCTGCTTTAGCCTGCGTGTGTCTTGAGCTCTTGCCGTTTTCCCACCTGCGTACCCGTACACTGGCACGATATGACCTAATAATATAATAATACAGCCACTGACCAACAAAAACCTGGTCTGAAGTCAATGGCACAGTATTTCACTGTTATTTTACCTAGATAAGCGGGTACACTGCTTGTTACATACACAGGGACACGCAGCAGGGCACAAACATGCAAAAGATTACAATGTGAAAGATTTATACTGTGTACATCAAGCTATTTTAAAAAATATACATGATTGATGGAATTCTGCTGCTGTCACGATTCGCGTGCACAGGCCCGTGCACGCGCCGTGCCTCCCGTCCTGGCTGCTCACCTGCGGGGGATTAGCCCCACACAGGTGCGCCTTCTTAGTTAATTATGGACACTATATAGTTTCCCCAACAGCACTAGGTGCACCCAACAGCACTCTGATTGGTTTATTGCATGTTACACCCCCATGAATAATCAACAGACTAAGTACAACCCTTTTGAACCACGCGCCAGGCGCTGTCACCATTTTCTCTGCTGTTAAACTAGCAAAAGTGGATTTGGACACGCCCTAAATGCACTTGCGCCATGCGCTTTAGACCTTGCGCTTATATCGTTCAAATATATCCCTCAGACTCTGATCTGTTTAAGTGTATGTTGAACACAAATTGTTACTTTTAGTGTGAAGGTTATATAACTGCTAATACATCTCTCCCTCTCTCTCTGCCTTTCTCTGTCTGTCTCCCTCTGTCCTTCTCTCATTGGAGCTTGACCTGAGGGTTTTGGTAAAGCAGCGTGCTGAGGTTCTGATTGGAAGGCAGGATAACTCTGGCCTCCTGCCGCTCCTGTGAAGGGAGCCTGAGATAAGGCCGACATCGAGAAGGACATCTGTGTGCTTGTGCGTGTAGCCTATGTGTATTGTATGTGTGCACACATGTAGACGTGTGAATGTGCAAGTTACAAAAAAAGTTTGTGAACTTTTTGGCATTACCAGGATTTCTGAAGTCAAACTCATTCTTTAAACCTTCACAGTCCAGGCTGGAATAAGTATCCTAACCCTTGCATTTAGTAACTGGTGGCCATAGACCAAGGGCATAAAGCATTTCTAAAGGACTCGGTGTTCATCAATGGCAAGAATCGAGGTGGTGAAAAAGAACCCAAGGGTAAAGGCGAACTGGTTCTGTTCATGAGTCTAAAAATGATACGAAGATGGTGTTCATGGGAGTAAACCACAGAGTCAATCACTGCTCTCTAAGAAAGATTGACTAACTTTTCACAAACGTCTATCATCTATTTGTAGAAATAGTGTAATTGTATAGTAAGCATGGGAAGAAATGCTTGAATAGCATTTTATGTGTTATCATTAATTAAACAAATTTAAAATACATCTATCCCCCTACGTTTGGATCATTGTAATTCATCCTAGTGGTGTCCAATGTGACTCTTTTCGGAGATTTGAATAATTTTAGTTCATTCATCCAAAGGATCCGTTCAGAGATGTGATGGGTAGATGAAGCCTTGTAGAGCTTTGGGGTGTGCGGGAAAAAGATCGAACGCTTTTGGACACTGGAGACGAGGAGAGAACAGTGACATCTGGTGGTTTGCAGAAATGATAATAGCTGTTAAGTACCGGTAGCCAAGCCAACCTGTATACAATCAGGAACGAGACCCCTCCCATTTGTCTAGTGTGTCATTGGTCAGTGAGTTAGAAAGGTTGCCTTCATTAGAGAACATACTCTATGCCATACATACGGATATTTACTAATGCTAGTCAGCACTATAAAAGGAAGGAAAAAGCCACCACCACAGTCACGCCTCTGCTATCAACATCAAAAAGCAAAATTAACGAATCGGTGCGTGGAAGTAAATGGGAGCATTTGATTCACTTAATAAATTAGTTCCAAGAATATATTAATTCCCCTTCAGGCTTTGTCTGACTTTACTTTATTCATTCCCTCAATTTCACAACCCTGTCTCTGTATGTCTTTTAATATTTAATACACACTAAAGACGCATGTGACAGAATATTGGGTTATTGGATTTTCCCAGAAGTAGTTATCAAACCTTCAGGCTACAGCAGAAGCTACAGTTTAGTCACAACATTTAAGATACAAGTTTATCCTTTCTTTGCTGTTGGTCAAATGTCATTGTGACCAAGAATGTTATGAAACCTCCCTAATAATGTCCCATTGTGTTGCTGTGATAGACTGTGCTATAACGGAAAATAAGATAGGGAGTCTTTAAAGCTTATAGGATTGCGGCCTTTAATCTTTCATTCTATCTGTCTTTCTTTTCTTTGTATCATATCATGTTTTCCATTCCACAATTATGATTATCTCACTTTTTTCATCACAGGACAGTCAGTGTAGCATAGTGACAGGTGTGTTCGTGTGCGTGTGTGTGTGTGTGTGTGAGAGAGAGAGAGAGACCACGTTTATCGCTGTGGACCTGCACTGTCCATCACTTGTGCGGGGGGGGGGCTTCTCCGCAAACTGTCCCCGATCACGCTTGTCATTCAGAAAGCAATCACGGATTGTGTTTCTTCCTGTGCGTCTCTCAATTTGCTCCCTCCTTCACTGATCTCATTTGTCATTAGCAAGAGGCTGGAACTTTTAATTGAGTCTCAGCTGTTTGGAAGAACATGACGGCTCCTTCCCCATCTCATTTGCGCCAGTGTTGTTTGGCTCTGGCCTGGTTTTATTGGGAAAGATGCACATTTTAATCATATTTAACTGTGTTTAACTGTGAGTGTGTGAGCGTGTGCTTGTGTGCACATTAACTACAAGAGGCGAGGGTATTCACTACCTGCTTGTCCTGTTTTGACCTCTTCAATTAAGATTGCAATTAAAGGCCACACTTTGATCTCAAGGTGGTTTGGCGAGATTTGAACAAAGGTCATTGCAGCGTATGTATGCAATATTCAACAACATTTTAATTAAGCAACTGTCATTAAACATTCATGCGAAGTGGCGGCTGCTTAGTGCAGCTGGCTGTAGTGTTAAATGCCATAAAACATGTATTGTCTGTGTCCAGATTGGCAGAAAGTAGAGACTGTTGAGCGGTAGTCGAGTAAAAAAGTGTAAAAATTAGATGTTTGCATACAGACACCAAAAGAAAAGTAACAAAATATGCCATTTATCACGCTGACAAGGTCCACCCAATGAGAAATCAATCAAGCAGTAATCAAGGGGATTTAAATCACACAGTAAAACACTTTAATTTACATGGTCTATTAAAAATTCAGTTAAGTGCTGTCCTCACCTGAACTAATGATGTGGGGGTACATATGGCAATCTGAGAAATTTCTGACACACATAAATTGTAGGTCCCTTAATGAGCAGTGGCATCCTATGTATTAATAACAAATACAGATACACAAATACATTTTCTTTAGCTTCGTGTGTAGCTACAGGCCATTCCCTTTGCAATGTATCTTTAATGCCGACACGATCTGCACTTTACACATGGAGTTGTAAAAGCACACATTTAAGCACTAATAAATATTACACACACAGACACACTAATACTCTAATATAGTGTACGAAATAAAACAATACAAACACATGGCTAAATACTTTAGCATTTCATTAAAAGTTATTATTGGTTTATGTGTGTATGTTTGTCCCAGCAGCTCATAACCTCAGAAGCACATTGGACCTGAAAATGAGAGTGGTGTGTGTGTGTGTGCCTAGATGTTTGTGTGCACATGAACGTGTGCACGCGTGTGTGTGTGTGTGTGTGTGTGTGCGTGCATGCCTCCGATAATGGTATTTCTGGACATATCCCAAGTTATAACTGTGCATCAGGGAGGCTTTCAAGACCTCTAACACAATGTAGCCGTCCCTAACAGCAGACTGCCATATAGAGATTACATGAATATGGATTAGACGGATGGATAGATGGATAGATGGAATAATGGTGGGGGAGGTAGAGAGAGAGAGAGAGAGAAATGCCAAAAGTATTATGGGAGAAGATAAAAGAATGGAGGGAGAGATGTGCCGGAATATGAGGATGAAAACGCTGAAAAATAGAAGGAAGCTTAATAATGGAGCCGGGAAGATTACTTGTTGATAGGGGTACACTGGGTGTTTGGGATGACGGGAATTTGAGTTCCACTCCCCTGACCGCAAATGGACCACTTCCATTTCTGGCCCCGGGGCCAAGTCATAAAGCAGGAACACTCTCACATGGAGAGCTGATAAAATTTATGGAAATGGCCGGTCCAGCTTGAACTTAAAAATAGATCCTTTTCTCCACTCTAATGAATCATACATCCATTTTCAAGTGAGAGGCTTTAATGCCTCATTGTCGTGAACCTTCTTATATAGAATCTATATGAAAGATGTTAAAATGTATAGGCTGAAAATTATTATTGCTACTCAATGGAATTAAAACCACACTTATCTGTAAGCAAGGCAAGCACATGCCAAATATATGTTTATACTTCATCTCAGTGTCTCAGATATAAAGTCTCAGGGCTAAAGAGAGACAGCATTTTTAAGGTGTTAATGATTACAGAGAAGACTTTCTCTCTATGCTTAGTGCCAATTGCTCCATTTGTACACTCACACACACACACACAAAGGGATACCATAGTAGATAACGACCATTATTTCCCTCATTCATATTACCTGTACAGTAGAAATCCAGCTTCTTTTTAAACTCAGGAGATTAAAAATTAGACTGAAATGCACACACACACAGTATTCACACGTTCCCCCTGCAGATGTATTCCTAACTATTACTGTATTGGGAACACTATTAAGGAAGTGCTGTGGTTGCATCTGTTGTGAGTGTGTGCGTGTGCAGCCCAGAGCGAGTCATCTATTTCAGCAACCTTCGTCTCTCCTCTAGTCAACGCCACTCATCGCCCGTGAACACAACTCCTGGCTTGAGAGGGAGACCATGTCCTGCGGCTCAGAGCGGCTTGGGAGCTATTGGGAGCCAATCTCTCTGACCATTTCCTCTTTCTTTTCAGGGCTCTCTCAAGACCTCCATATTTTTGTTGTTTGTTTTCTTTGGTTGTTTCTCAATACGGTTTCGGTTGTGGGTACATATGACTGCATAGACATCTACATGTGTGTACATAACAAATAATAAAACAAAAGAGACGCAAATGAGAGGCTGGAAAGCTCATCGAGACAGAGAGAGACTCCACGGATGCATTAAGGACAATACTGTAATGTTAAGGTTATACACAGCTTATAACTAGCTCCAGTGTGCGCGTAGGCTACTGTGCTTCTGCGCCACCCTTGCAGTCGGAACACAGCGGTACAAAACAAGAGCCTCCCCACGTTGTTATCAGCTAAAAAAAACTGTCGCGCCACAGAGTGACAGGATGAAGGAGCGAGTGGGCGAAAAGAAACGAGATGAACCGAGAGAAAGGAAGAGTGGCAGTTAAACAGCGCCGTAATACCGTGGGCCTAGCTCACGTAACAGCGCAGGCATGACAGACATGCTAACGTGAACCCCGCTGTAGCGCACACACACATGCAAATGCCTACATTAGCGCTCATATTACTGTATTAGTAGCATGTCTTGTTTCCCTTTATTAGAGCGTCTGTGTCAGTGACTACTGTGATCGTATTTGCATCTCAAATGCGAGTGCGAGTGCATATACTAGCCTACACGTGTATGTGTGCATGTGGAGGTGTTTAGCTGTGTGTGTGTGTGTGTGTGTGTGTGTGTGTGTGTGTGTGTATGAGAGAGCCTGGCTATTTCCAGCAGTGCTACAGTGCCATCTACAGGCGGCTCTGTGACGGGTACAGAACAGAGCCTCTGGCAAAACTGGCAGACCTGCAACACCCACCCCACCCCACCCACTCACACACACACACGCACACGCGCGCGCTACCATATGTGAAAGACTATTCTTTCACATAACTCTACATGAGAGTAGATGTGTGTGTGTGAAGCCGACGGAATGTGTCTGACGGGGCCATAAACCGCGGGTCCACTACAGCGATCAAATGCCAGTATATTAACTGTTTAATAAGAGGAATAGACAGTAAAAGACCGTAGTATTCAGTGGAAGGTTACACATTATTTGATGTGTAACTTCATTAACCTAGTGTTCAGTGTTATTGTTCAGTTCTAATTCACTACTTGTTTAATTCAGTGCTGATACAGTTGATTCGGCATAGCTAGACACCGAACACACGACCCTAACCAAGGACTCTCCATATGGGAAGCACGTGAAAATCCCTTGTTATTATTGATTATTGTTGACCTATTGTAGGCGAGGGTGCATCGGGAGGTACAGAGGTATGGAGTTTTCATTGGGGTCAGCTATTGGTGGGATGTGACAAGCCCAATACGCCGCTCGCACAGCGGTCAGGACACCCGCCGGTTCACCTAACAGAGCCGAGATTACTTTGACAGAAGTATGCGCGTGTGCATGTGTAACATTGGACACCATAAAGGTTGGGACAATGCATGAATGAGAATGAAACCAGTGGGTGTGTGTGTGTCTTGTCACTTCTCTGCCTGACAACTAAAATACCACACTGCTTCAGTCTACAAGAAATGGCCTTTTCTTTTCCTTCCAGACCCCCCTACCCCACACCCCCCTCCATCGTATATATCTTCACTCCCTGACTTGATGCCAGATCTGAGTTTTTCTCTCATCTCGTACTCGTACAACCTCCCCAGTCTGTCTGCCTCAAGATGACACTAGTTGTCTCTGCCCTCAGAGTCTGTCCCTTTCTTTTCTCTGGCTAGGCTGTGTGTGTGTGTGTGTGTGTGTGTGTTTGTGTGCGTTTGACACATTGACTTAGCAGATGTGGTTGCCTTCCCAACTGTCCAATGCAATATCTATATGAAGGAGCCAAGTTTGAACGCTTCTTTAGTCACATCCAAACAACATAGCATGTTCTACTGAAAGTAGTTCCTCTGAACTGAGGTTTTTCATTGTGACTGGAGGCGAAACGTAAAGGAGGTCAGGTGTTATCTGGTATTATCTGCTCAGGTGTTTATACACTACGTATGAAAATACTATACTTTTTAAAATCCCACTAAGTGCTCTGTCATAACATTTAACCCACTTATACTGTCTTAAACTTTGTGCTGACCAAGGATTGCTAACACTCCCCATACACAAGGTAAGCAATATTGCTATCCATTCAGTTTTAAAGAGAACCAGCGTTGTGGGAGACCAGAGGTGATTTGTCCATTTGGCAGGGGTGACATTAGAAAAATGTCACCAATTTTTGAGTGACTGTTTGACAAATCCATTCAGATTTAGGGGTTCAACATCTAAACTATCATGTTGAAGCAGCAAAGCACCCAGAAATTGACGTCAAAGCTGACAAGAAGTGTGAATGGACCACGGGGAGGGTGGCGCAGTATTTTACACGATAATTCTCAGACTCCTAGGTATTTTTTCTTTATTTTTTTCCCTCTGTCTTTTCCATTAATTCTCTCTCTCACACACACAGAAGGTTTGCTTTTCCCCTCCCTCCCTCAGTGGCTTCTCCACTCGGGTAATGAATGACTTGGCAGGAGGCTGGCAGCTGAGGCTGAGTGGGGGCTGGTGGGGCTTGGAGAGGTGAGGAATATCTCTTCCTGTTACCTCCCGGCCCCTGCTCTCACTCAACAGGCTGCACAGCAACACAGCCCGGGAAGGCGCCGGAGGTGGCTCCAAGCTGATTGGTTGTTTACCTGGAAGAGCTCCCTGTGCCTAAACAAGGTTTTAACATGCTAATAACAGCTTAGACCCGAGTCCCCACATGACTCCTGGTTTGTTTCTCTCATTAGCAGAAACAAATGTTTCAGAAAGACCCGTGTCACGTATTGTAAAAACACAATGTCATCAAGGAAGCATATGTGTAGGCTATTTATTCCGTAGTATAATAACGACAACATTCACTAAATCCAGGAAAATATATCCAAAGGAAAACCGTGCATAACAGATTTTCATTTTGGTTCCTGTAATTCAGCAAATACTCTCTGTTGTTATACCCAACCTAAAACTCACTAAAGTGAAAGTACCTATGCAACACTGCTCTCAGAAATAACAAAATAACTGATCAAATGTGTCATGTTGATGAGATCCTACGGACACCAGTGGAAAGTCATTTATTTACTCAGTAGTTTGGAGACACTTCTACTTCTATTTGTACCTACAGTATACAGCCAATAATGTGTTCCGACAGCCCTCTTTTCTTCTAGCAGAAACATTTGAAATGATCTTCTCATGTCTTTTGTATACTCTCCAATGGTAAGGAACGTGCCCAGATTGCTAAAGAGGACAGATTTCAAAGCAGTCATTATCCTTTTGAAGAAAAAAAAAAACGTATCAGACCACTGACTTCATAAACTGTTTCTCTCATCTGTCGGCAAGATGTTTATAAAAAGTGTGCACGTGTGTGCGCGCGTGCGTTGTGTGTGCACGTGTCTGTGTGTGTGTTGTTGTGGTGGTAGGGGGACGAGGGTTAGAGGTGGCAGCATCCAAATAAAGACCTGGGGCGAAGTTGCAAACGTAAATTAGCTTATTTGTTACATGATTGAGCACCAGCTGTCGATGAAATCCTTCTGAATCCTCCCTGCACTAAAATACGTGAGAGAGAGAGAGAGACAGAAAGAGAGAGAGAGGGAGAGAGGGAAGAAAGGAAGGAAGGAAATGAAGTAAAACATGCCACCAAAAAGGAACTGAGGACACACAAGGGGGCTGCCTGTGAGACAAAAGTGCTGTTCAAACACCACAAAGGCCTAGATGTAAGCTGTCATTTGACTTGAGGGAATTTTTGAACTGACAGCCCCCTGGAGTTGAAAGAGAGACAACAAACCAGATGGGAGGGGTGAGGTGGGCTGTTGGGGAGGACTTTGAAAGTCTTTTTGGAACAAAAACGGGAGACTCAAGCGAGAAGAAGGCTGTGTGTGTATGTGTGCACGCGCGCCCTGAACAACTGTTGTCATGGGAAGAGCTTATTTCCGTCACTAGTCTTTGTTCTTTCTGTTAATATAATACAGTATGCTACACCATCACATAAAAACAATATAGCTTTTATCTATTTTTTACACATTTTCTTCAGGTTTTGCTCCTGTTTCACTTAAATAAAAAAAATCCAAATGGCAGTGCTTTGAATTAAATTTCAAGATTCCGGATTATAGCATATTCATTATTTTCACACTTGAAAAAAACATATACTGTAAAAATAATGAAATCGTATTTTGCCTGGCTGTGGGCCATCGGTTGACATTTAAATGCAATTTGTACACTGAATGCACAGTCACTTTTCAAATATGGTACTAAAATTCACTATTATGGAAAAATAAAATAAAATAATTTTCTATTGACCTCATTAGGTGCTTTCACACCTAGAAGGCCTGCTTGACTCCACACTACTTTGGTGGAAATATAGTATCTCTTAAATTGTAGACCGTTCTTTTCCATTTCCAATAATTCAGCATGCACCAATATGTGAATCGAATGATTTGTGTTTGGGTGTGAGTTGGTAGGTCAGACATATGGAAGAAAATGCAAGTTCTTTTTCATATGTTCACTGCCAGGAGAAACGACTGACTATGACATGCAGTGTGACACATTACATTGCTTTTCACCTGGCACTGTTAGCAGCAGCTCATGTTTGTAGAGCAAAATGAGCGTCTATTCAGACTTTGAGGTTTAAACAGGCATATGATATACATGCATACGAGACCGCATCAACGTGGTGCTATGAAGATATCTGTGCAGCTCATTGTTCACACTTACATACATTTCAGCTTGTTTGTTTGTGCTTGCATGTTTCCATTCCATATTCACCATATCCACATTCGAAATGTCCAACCATAGGGATCCCTTGGAAGCATACACAGGCCGCCATTTTCTCTTGTTTAGGGGTGCACCCGAGGGGTGGAGTTTAACGCAAATTAAATTAAGAAAAAAGTTTGATTAGTGAGCACCAAACAACAAATATGTGATGAGGGGACTTTCTTAAGGTATTCTGTTAGAGAAATAAAATTAATTAATTAATTAATAAATAGAACTTCAATGACTAACTTCATTTTAAATGTTATTTCGTCGCAAATGTTTTCATTTAAAATTGATTAAATTTTTAAAATATAGACATTTTTATCAAGCCTTAAGCCTTGGCAAATATATTTCCTGGTGTGCTTCAATTAAGATTAGGTCCTTTAGCAGAAGCTTTTAATCAAAGTGACTTACAGTGAATACAATTTCAAGTATTAAGGAGCAAGTAGGGGTGAGTCATTTTGCTCATGTTTGTTTATGAATGATCAGGTCTTAACATGGAATGTGGAAGTTCCTTATAGTCGATGTAAGAGTTAAGAATTAGGCACAGCTGATGACAACAGGCCAACTGCGCTGGAAAACACACGACTGACCGACTCAATATCTCACATTATCACTATACAACTGAAAGCTAACACATTCTTGTCCTCCCTGTGCAGCATCTGGTGCATTAAGAGTGTTGTACAGGTGCAGATTCACCGCTGGGATGCATGTCTCTTCTATTTATTAAGCTATGAGACTTTGCCACACACGACAGCTGATTTATTATCCTTCAGCTACACGAAATACCAATCATTTCACCTTTTTACCATCTTTAAAGTAACTCCACACACCTGCTGTGCTCCAATCTATTACAATCAAGGACTGCAACCCTCCCTAATATTATTGAAGCACTGTGAATAGCACAATATTTTTATTGCTGGAGTGCGAGGGGGAAATGTTCAGTTTGCTAAGAAGCTATCAGCAAAGTATATTAGAACGAATACAGCTGATTGGATTAGTTTGTCTTGGGGAGTGTAATGATTTTTTTGTTTTTGTTTATCTATATCTGTTTTCCTTTCTTTTAATTTTTATATAAAGGGTTCCTCGCCGTGTGAAAACTGCTTTGAATATCAATGGCATTTCAGATACGTCTGGCATATTCTGTAGTCTCCTCAGGTGCAGATGAAGCAACCACAACGTTTCTGTCTCCTTTTTTATCTTTTCATTCTCTGCTCCTCATCCTCCAAGATGGTGATTTTTAATCACCTAATATCATGGCACAATGAACAGATTGCCATGAGTCACAAGTGGAGGCCGCACGAGACAAAACAAGAGAAAAAGAGGAGGAAGGGGGGCTGTCTAATTAAAAAAGCTGAATCTGATCAGTTTGTGTGTGTGTGTTTGTGTGTGTGTGTGTGTCTGTGTCTGTGTCTTTGTCCTTTCATGCAAGACATTGCATTTGTTTATGTGCACAAGAAATTGGATGAGCAAAACTGTAGCGACTTAACAAGCAAATAGTCCTTGACGTTTGGGTTCTACCTTTTCAGTATGAGCAGGTAAGGACAGAACAAAGCAATGAATATTGTAGCAATATTTTAATCACAATGCTGTGGCTTGCACAGCATTCTAATGGGGCAGCCAGCACAATGTGTCTTGGCTCTAACCTTCCACAAGATTCTTGAGAGTCTCCTAATGGTTTCTACGAACAAAAGAAAATTAAAAATCAAATACATTTGGATTAGGTGTTATTTCATTCATTAAGCATCACCACTGTTATCCTTCGAACTGTTAAATAAACAGTTTAATTCTGAAGTACAAAGTGTCTTATCTCTGTAATGTCAAACTGTATGGTGAATTTATTACAGAAGTCCTTGACATGTTAAGAAGATCATTGGCTCCGATGCTGGGAAAGAACCTGGAGAGAGCCCATGAACTACAGTCTGTTTCGCCCACTTTACCTCCACCCTTGCTGTGATAGTATAATATACAGTAGAAAGCCTTATATCAGAGCCAGTGTCTGCATTTACATTTACAGCATTTAGCAGACGCTCTTTATCCAAAGCGACAATTAGTATATTTGTCAATAGCTGAATAGATTATACACCATTTTTCATAAGAAAACAACATTCTGTTGACATCAGCAGTTATCAGGGCCATCGTAGTTATACATTTTACAACATACACCTATTAACATATCATTCAATGCTCAAATAATTGCTAACAGCCTAAATACCAGCAAAGAGCTTCTTCTCCTACTAAGACCTGATCCTTTTTTTTGAAGGGGATAGAGACAGAAGATAAAGAATCATCATAGATGGCTTCGGTTAATGGGAATGCTATGAGGTAGAGAGGTCAGTGGCAGAGGTACCAGAGTGGATTCTGAAGAGGTAGGCCTCTTGCGGAAGATGACTAGTAACTCTGCTGTCCTGACTGCTGCAAGGAGTATATTCCACCAGGACAAGCCTGCAAATAAGAGATAAAATAACTTATTTGGGCACTCCAAAACCATGCCAGTCCATGGAGTGTCAAATCAAATGGCTTCATACAATGGCACTCCTGTTGGTACACACATACAAACATGCTCCTATCTCCTCTCTCTTTTTTTGTTTTAGTAAACTCCATTTCTGGACAAGAGTATGGCAGTCCCATTGATAAGACTCCACTTGGACCACTGCAAAGGAGGAGGTAGATGGGACATTTATGCTCTGCAGACAACAGTGCTTACAGAGTTAGCCATGCATGGTAGATGGTTGGCTGAACCATGCCCACAGATCCTTTTGTGGACCTGGTTCTGTGTGTGTGTGTGTGTGTGTGTGTGTGAGTGTGAGTGTGAGTGTGTGAGAGACAGAGATGTTTGCGTGTTCATACTGGAGTGAATTCTCCTGGACAATACAATATTCTAGACTTCCCCTTAGGGATTCTGACTAATTATGAATGGATACTAAGAAAAAACAGAGATGAAGCATCCTTATTTTCATTTTAATCTCCTAATCTAGTCTTGATTTTTTTTTATTGTATTATTGTTATTATTATTGTGATTTTAATTATTCAAATAATGAATTTTGATTTTCAATCAATCTCACAATCTGAGCCAAAGAAATGTCTTCTGCCGGCTCCTGTGTGCAAATGAACTCATTTCTCTCACTGTTCAGACACAACAGTACTAGGATACAGTAGTCTTGAATCATTTTATAGCAGGAGTATAATGGAAACTCAAACTAAACACACACACACACACACAACTTCACAGGAATGCACTTTTGTGCCTGTCTGTGTCCTGTTTCGGGTGGATTTAGTTTTCACTGAAAGTCGGTGCATTAGTGAAATATGCAGATAAAACTCTTACCAAATAGTCTTCAGGGCTGAACCAGCATTCCTATAACAAAACCAAATTGTGTGCAAACATGCAGGAATAAAACCGCGTCTTGTGAGGTCCACACTGGTATTGGTCGAAAGCTTCAGTAATTCTCTGATAGATACATATTAGCTATAGGACCTTGTGACATTTTTAAGATATGTATTCACAACTCTATTATTTAACCACTGTATCTCTCAGCAGGGTTAGATATATTTAGTTTAGGTCACAGGCTCAAAGGCAGCAACAATGACATTGTGAACTTCCTGAAATCTTCCCATCAGAGAAGTTAATATATTTAACCTCTAATATTACATTTTCTTCTGAAAAACCAAATAAACAGCAAAAGGTTACCGAGGGAGAGTTTTTGTTTTGAGGATAAGTCTACTAACCTTGATTCTCTGCTACCATTTTACAGGGTGTCTCTCAACAGCATATGCAGCTTCCCCCGCAATGGCATGTAATCAAATGCGCACACACACACACACACACACACGTTCAGAGGTACAAGCCTACACACTTTAACACCCAAACACAAAAGCCACCTCCTACCAGATCATCCTGTGTAGGTGGCTAATACACATTGATGCCAAAATACATTTAAAAAAATAATAATAATAATTAATTATGGAGGTGCATATACACACACATAAACACATTATATGTAAGTATATGAATATCTACTGAAGCTGGATCTGAACCATATAATTTACTTTAATTAAATGCCAAAACAATGTTCCAGTGATTGTATCCAAATGGAAACAGCTGGGTTTGGGCATGAGGGAGAGGTGAACAGTGCCCTTTTCAGTTGTTCACCGTACAGAAGCCATTGTCAGAACAGAGCAAATCATTTGGCTCCAAGACCATCACTTGATTTACCGTAATAGAATGGACTTAAGGTTGGCTATTTGACATTTGTAGGCTATTTAGCATAGCATAAAAGGGAATTTTGCACTTAGTATCATTTGCAAAGAAGGTAACTGCAGTATTGTTGACAGGTAGTGGGTCCACCACCTTGTGAAATTACATTTTCTCCATGGCCATAACAACATACTTCATTTACACTCCATCATTCAAGCCTGTCTGAATCAGGTAGTATCACATTGCATATATAGATAAACAGTATCACACACCTATGACGATACATTCTCCCCAGCACAGTCTTGCTGGCAGAAGGTCCATCCTTCTCTCTGCTGCAATATACCTGCCAGCAACAGCTGCCAAATATGTAAAAGCTTTTAACACTGTGACTCAATTGGCTAGCTTCCATTGGGCTAAAACGCACACTCACACTCATAAATATGGGCATGCAAACACACACAAATACACATGAGAAGTTGTTTGCCAACAGCTGCGTTGAGATTCAGGTTAACACTGGAGCGCATCTTTTAATTTGAAGCCTCGCAACCTCAACCACAGTTGTTTAAAGTGCTAATTTCATAAGTTTTGATCAAGTGGCTTACAGTGTAATACAAGAGTGATAGGGATAATGCTACAAACAAAAGAACAAACAAGAATCAGGTTGTGATGTTTGCTGTGTGACACTGGCAGGTGGCATTCGGTTGTAATACTGCATACTTGTCACGACCCCGCCTGTTTCCCTGGTTTTGTCTCTAGTTTTCCCCTGAGTCTGTTTCCCTTGTGTTTGCCTGTTTCCCTGTGTTCTACCCGGCCCCCCTTGCTCCGCCCTGTCTCCTGATTTGGTCCTTCCTCTCGTTGTCCATTCACCGCCCTCTGTGTGGGTTCGTTGTTCGTTGTGTGGGTTCGTTGTGAGTCCTGTGCCTTGCCTATTTTAGTTTGGACTTTACCTGTTTTTCATTGTACCATGTTGTGGGTGAGGTTCAGTTCTATTAAACCCCCTGTACACCACTGCCAGCCTCCTGTTCTCTGTCTGCGTTTGGGTCACAAGTTTTCATCAGTCCTGACCATACTATACTGCAGGCTTTCTGTCATTTGACTGGTTCCCATATTTGTTATATTTTGCTAATAGATAGATACTCTGTATCTTTTTCACAAAAAAAGTCAACATATACGAAAACACAGGATTACAAAATAGTGGCACTACACAGATTCTTGGTAGAAATATCATCTACAGCCTGATGCCAGACAGACTGTAAATTATGGTGAAAATGTGTGGTCCCTTCAAATCATCTCAATGGGATGTCAGTGTAAATGGTTGTGTTCATATCAATTATAATTGCCACCTGCTATCACCAAAGTATACGGCGGCTGTGTGCATCTGAAGTCGTTAGAGACACATATGAATTAATAGTATATCATCTTGTTATTAGTGAAGTTATAATATAAATAGAATTGATAGTAAATCATATGAATTAATAGTAAATCATCTTGATATTAGTAAAGTTATAATCGCACAAGATAATATCTTTTGGAACTCCAGCCCCTTCGGAACTAGGGGCTCCATAGAATACACTATTACCAAAGCAAGTATCAGATGGTCATGGCCTGCAAAGCTATCCATCTGTCCTTGCTGTTTGAGTCATTAGAAACAATAAAACATCAGAGCGGGGGCCATGGGGTCCTTCCCCAGAAAAAAAAGAAAACAATGACGCAATCTTCTGTAATTTGAATTATTATTTACTGACATTCATGTCACTGGGAATGTCACCTGTTTTGAGTGTGCCACACCCACACTATCACAAGTCACTAGTTAGCGAGTCAGAAGGCTAAACAACCGGATTGAGGGATTGTTACGTGCTTGAGGAGGACTAAACCCAAGAGCAAAACAGACAGAGGTTTGAATCTGAAGCTGGTTTAATCCACAAAAAATATAGAACACAGTAAGGCC
>JAOEHI010052334.1:29824-47135 GCA_025447815.1 Percopsis transmontana | reverse complement strand
CATGTGAATGGTTGATTAGATAATTGCATTCATGAGAAATTGAACAGGTGTTCCTAATAATCCTTTAGGTGAGTGTATATGGGACAGTTTTGGTTGGACATTTCATCATCACAACAGTGAGATAAACAACAAGGCCTAGAGGTACAATACTGTGTAAAAGAAAATACTAAGAAAACAAAAAGCATCAGGGATGGTCTGGAGGGAGCGATATTTTCTTTTTTGCTATTCCAATGATTATTTTCTTCTGTTGATTTGTACCTTGTGTCTCAGTGACGGTACAGTATGAGTCACTCTATTCATTTGATTACCAAATGTAAAACCCGAATATATTAAGATATTGCATAACTCTTTATTGACTTTCACACTAGCTAGCTTTATTGCTCGGGTTGGCATAACTGCTCTGAGAACAGCTTGCTAGCATTGCTGCACAAGATCATGTCATGGGTTGCATTGTAAAGCCTTATTGTAATGTAAAGTGCTTTCAAATTTTCAAATAATTTCAAATGGCCTTTTCTGTTTTTTTAAGATTATTCCTTAGTGTCAAGTATCGTTTCCTGAGGGGTGAGGCCAACGAGAGTTGACCAGCTTCTTCGTTTGATGTGTGGAATTGTCCAGACATATTACAAGTAAACATTTTATTGTGTATCTATATTTACAATATACATTAATATTTACAATATAGAGTAATCAATCAGAACAATCAAATTCCTCCCGGTCATGGGACGGCTTCAGGAACATTGCTCTGGAACCTCCCTGGAGCTGGATCTGGGTCACTGTGGCCAGATGTGTCATCAGTTTGATCTTCGCTGTGGACTGGCCCCCCCTCCACGCCAGGATGTTTTCGGACTGGATCTCAATGACATTTACTTTGCCAGCCACCACGTCCCTAAAGTCGTAATCAAGGACGAGGCCCCCGGGCTTTACCCAGCTTGGCGAAGCTAATGTTGTGCGTTTTCACCACTCTGCGATAAGTCTCGTATGAGACGGAGGGCATGATCTGGGCCTCTTTGTACAGCTTGTACATGGATTGGATAGTGATGTCGCTGGGGAGATATTTGCGGTTTGGGGCATACTCTCTCCGGTAACGGCTGATTTGGCAGTGGAATGATTCAATGTGTTCACTTATTGGGGCCAGATTTAATTTGTTAGCAGGTGCGCGTTTGCCTCTGCAGTCTTGGGGTGGGGCCATATTTGAGGGGGTCGTCTTTCCAGTCACTGTTCTAATCAGGCTGTCATTTTTGGGGTGGTATCCCAGGGTGGTCAGGAAGAATGTCTTACAGACATTTTGTGGCTTGCCATGGTTGTCATTCAGCTGGTAAACAAGTGACTTGCCTCTTCTGCTTGAGACAGATACAGTCTTGCGCTTCACTTCACGCTGGGTGACGTTTGCGAAGATGAACCCCCTCTTATCTTGGTAAGACATGCCCCAATATGCTCTGTGTACCTCACGTCTCCTTTCAGCACTGATCCTCTCCGCACACTTCTTCTTACACGCCTCCGGACAGGGCTTCCGCATGGGTGGGATGTCTCTCTGGGGGGTGCTAGGAGCAGCTTCTCCATGCCCATCCTCGTCTAGGTCACCGTCATCACTATCAGCCTCAGTGAGGGCAAATTCTGCATCAAGCGTTTTAAACAGCACCAGGGACATGGGAGTTGGAGAAGGCGGACGCTTTGCGGTAGGAGTTTGCACTGCAATAAACAAAATAGAAATCAGAATTATTCCATAAGAATTCGCCTACAATAGAGAGGAATTATGCCTTACATTGCCTTCAGTGAATATCAGATAGATAGGGACTTTATTAATCCTGAATGAAATTCAAGTGTTCAGCTAACTCAGGATAGTTAGGTAAGAAATACAATCAAGCAGGAAAATCAAATCTACATTATTATTAAGAATAAGAATAAAATGGATAAATACAGCTACATATCATTTGTGCCAATATCTGTACTGATATAATCTGGGATAAATGCTGCTGTCTTCTTACCATTTGTGGGGTATGTACGTTTTAGGGCAAGTTCCATCATTTTTTTCCCGCTACAATGTTCCATTGTACCCCTGATGGCTTCCGCTTGTTCCGTTGTCTGAATGTGTGAGGGAGGCAACATTACTGTGTTGAGCGGGATAGCGCAGTGCATGAACAGGGTACAGCACCAAGCTAGACCGACATAACCCCAGGCTGAGCCATGGATAAACCAAGCAAGACCATCGTAACTCAGTTTTGAGCAAAATCTTAGTTTTGCCAATCTGCCTGTGGATGGCAGAATGGTATCCTCTACACGATGATAACTTCCTTGTATGTACAAACTTACTTGGCAAATAATTCTGATTCTGATTATTTTGCCAAAAATCTGTGAAATCTAAATTTTCTGTTAGTGAATTTGGTTGTTAAAATACTATCATTATTCGGCAGGTATTAGGCTATTCAAACCATTATTTTTCAACCTCACAAATTCTGGTTGAATTTCAGTCTAAATATTCACCACAGGAAGAGCAATGAATTGCCCACACATTTGCACAATTCAATCGTTGCTCTTCTTTTGAATTTGCGCAATTCTCGTTTTTATTTGGTTGTCTGACCGAACCAATCGCTGATACTTCTGCTATAAGAATGTTTTACAATAAGTAGGCTATAACTCCTATCTGCGCAAAAGCAGAGTGCTCCCTCACCTTACAGATCCGCAGCTCCCTCTGTTGGTAAGGGTGTGAGGGCTGTTTCTCTTCGTCGTTCTCAGGGTTGAAAGTGAACTTGATGATATCAGCCTCCTTCAGCCCAGGAAGCGGCTCTCTTTCCTCCTGTTCCTCTTTAATGTGGGGGGGCTCTGGCTTCACCTGGTCTACACTGGGGCTCTGCTCATCTTTACAGACAGTCAGCTGCTGGGCATCTGAAGGGGCAAATAAAATGGGTTGGGATGATAGCTTTACAACAATATATCCAGCAGCAGAATCATTTTTATTAATATTATTCTAACATGGTTTAAACTGGCCAAACCTGTTCGGTGTAACTTGATGATGGGTTTAAGAACAATATCCAGCAGTCGGCGTTGTCGCTCGATCTCTTGCTGGTGATCCCTTATCGCTGTTTCAAATCCAACTAAGATTTCCTCTGCAGCCGCTGCCAGTCGCTCTTTTATAAACATCTTGACCTTCTCTAATCCACAAGTCTGCTGGGCTTGGTCAACAACCACAAAGATCTCATTTAAAGTGTCGGTAAGACGTTTATTTAACGATGATCTAAAACACGTTTTTGGACACATTTTAGTTCAGTTCTACAGTATTCTGCTGTAGCCCAAATACTGATAAAACGGCAAGCTAGCATAAAATTTCCGCCGGAAATGGATTTTTTTCCCCTAAAAATATATTTTCCAAAATAAAAGTATTGCATAACATTGCATTTTAAACCCAGTCCAAATGCATAAAAATATACAGTAGGCCTACACAACTAAGGGGAACAATACTAAGAAAATTATAACAAAAACAAATACTTTTTTTTAAACAAGAGAGAAGGAAAATTTGACGAGGCTACATGCGTTTTTAGCAAGATACATTGGCTTAAAATGAAAAACGCTGACACCCAGTTGTGTGACTTGATACATAGAATTCTTTGACCCTAAATGTCGCTGTTTTGCCATTTTGGAAGAACTGCATATTTTGTGTATGACAAGTGCCTTATCATACACAGATGAGCCAAAAATAATGTTATTCGCTTCATCTGCAAGTGGACATAATGTTTTGGCTCATAGGTGTTCATATTGTGCAATCCACGGCCTATTAAACCTTCACCAAATCAGTGTGCTTCACAAATTTTCCATAGGGCCAAAATGGCTTTGTGTTTACAAAGTGAAGAGGCAATGGCAAAAAATGTTTTTTTGGAGGTAGGTGATTATATTGTTGACATTGTAGCCTACTTTAAAACACAGTGAATGGATGCAACACCTGTTAAATACAAGAAATCATTTGGCCAAACTACAGCTAATAAAAATGGCGGCCACAATCGGACTTAATTTTCCCTAATACATGTATCCAGTATACACAGCATTTACACTTTGTGTTTTATAGTCCAGCAGCAGGTTCTCAGACATTACAATTACGTAATTTGGCAGACGCTTTCATCCAAAGCGATTTACAATTACATGCTGCCATTACATACATGTTAGGCATCTTGCTCAACTCTGGGGCTCGAACCCATGACCTTCTGGCTGGGAGTCCATCACCTAGCCCGCTAGACTATCCTGCCCCCTTTTGTCATCTTTTCCAGTGGTTAATACAATGAACATTCATTTACAGTGGTGTTTATAAAGTATGTTTTGGCTTTGGTGTTATGCTCAGAAGTGGCTCATATAGTCTGCGACGCTAATGGAAACAACTTAATTTTGGAAGATAGCTCAACAGGTTTTACAACCACTGGTATAGTCTCAGTTTTATTCCAGCCTGCAAATAAGAGCTGGACATCAAATTCTTTTCAATTACTATATTTGGATTGAAGTTTATGGCTGTATTTGACACATAAGTGAGCTTTGGGTTGCATCCGGCCTGTTGATCTACTGGAGCCTGGGGGGGGGGGGGGGGAGATCATGAGCCGTGGTGTGTTTGTTTACATCTTCTGGAAAAGTAAAATGTCTTTTGCACACTGCAGCTGAAGGGTCTTTAAAATAGAAAGGTCTACTAAAAGAGCAAATACAATAAAAATAAAAAGTATGACGGTCGTTTGTTATATTTCGCTCTTACAGACAAGATGCATCCGTACCGATTATGGAAACAGGTCAGTTATCGAGTTGTGTAGAATATAATGTGACCCTAGAGGTCGCTGTTTTACGGATTATGAATAATCCCAATTTGACAAGTGCCTAATCATAAATTGTATGCTATCCCCTGCCTATTAAACCCTTTTCATCATTCTCACTTTAAAAAAAAAAAAAAAAATTGCTCTTGATAAGACGGGAGACGTTAGAACACATTATCCTGGAGCATAACCCAGATTATCACATGCAATGATGTCCTTCCAAACTTATTTTCTCACCAACTTAAACGGTCCCAAGGACGTCCAAATCTAGTATGCGTAACGAGATCCCATGCTTCAGAACATATATCCAGCATCCTTTGTTATTCATACATGGTAGGCTAAATGTAACATTGACTCAAAGTTAAAATACATATCCTACAGGTAGCAGGTAATAAAGAAAAGCCTGGTCTAATATACTGTACGCCTATCGCTAGCTATAGCCTACTCTAAAATTATTGGAGTTCTATAACTAAATGAAGACAGCATTGTCAACTTTAAAATTAAGTTAACGCCAGATGCATTTGTTGGAAAATAGATAATTTAATGTCTTGGTACCAGAGATACAGATATGGTGTTGGACTGGTTCTGTCCTTTCCAATGTTACAAAAAGTTGAAAATCAATTAAAAAAAAAAAATATAAAGGGAAATGAAAGGTCACATGAAACAGACTGGTGCCAGAGGGGAAACGGGTGCTTTTAGGTCTAGGAGAGGCACTTTATTCTCTTCAGTAAAACCTGGAGTTACTTCACTGGTCCATAAAATTACTCCATTGACAAGCTCAATTACTGAGCAACCCACATCCATACAACTAGAGAAACAAAAATGTCCAGGATAAACAAAAGAGTTAGTCCAGAGAATGTGTTATCCAGGTTAAAACATTTATGTGGATTAAAATTAACATGCACATTTAATACAGACAATGTGGTTTGAAGTTTTGGCTTAAAAATGTTACTCTAGGCAGTGTTACATTCAATCTCAACATGATATACAAGTTCTTTAGACTCAAAGGCAAACATTTCAGGGCCTCCGGTGTGCTGCAATTGAATATAAAGGGTACAAATTAAGTTTACTGGTTATTTGTTGTTATGGGTGACAATAAATAAAAATGTGGTCAGGGTTGCTTGAGACTGTCACCTTAAAAGTACAAACCCTCTAGGAAACATGCATTGACAAAGAAATACAACAAATGAATGCAAACACAACTTTATGTCATCTTAAATGGGCAACCCATGAATGAGAATTCATGGATTAACAGCTGTCTATATTTTTCACAAATCAGACAACTCTGGTAAAAAATGACCCTTGTTCATTATATACACCAAATATTAAACTGAGTGACAGGATACAGTTAGAGACCAGCATCAAAACATGTCATTTCCAAAAGCTCATAAGCAAACACATCTAATGGAGCAGATCCAATAGTTCACTATGGTGCTTATCGCTACCTTTGTGGAACCAAAATCCATTTCTTGTGCAAGAATGTGTTTGTAAGGGGGCGGGGCTTAATCATAAAATATGTTAAACATGGTTTTGTGCACTAGAAATTCTCAGTACATTCTTTAGAAATTAGAATTAAAAATAAAAAATAAAATTAAAAAAAAGGCACCACCATTCAAATCACAGGAGGCATCTCATGTATAATTGAACCGTATAGGGATAGCATGTACTCAATGAGGAGTAGACTATAGAGAACTGCCGAAACAGGGGCTGTAACACAGGTTGTTTGGAGAACAGGAGGCAGGCAACGTGTCAGGATTGTCCCGTTTCACCACACAACCCAGACACTGATGCACGTGGCCTTGGGATCAAATTCTCTCAATGATCCGATAACAAAAAGTTGCAGATTGTAGCTCAGCTTCCATCAAGCTTACTACAGTGTATGGAGAAGGCTTATCCGGTCAGGTGACTCACCAGTCCAGGGTGCAGGGCCTGCTTGAAGACGTCTGGTCTAAGGTAGAGTGTGGGCGGGGCTCCCGGGTAGCCAGCAGAAGGGTAGCCCTGGCTGGGAATGGGCGAGGGGGCCATATTGAGCGTGGGGGGGCTCTGCTCATAGTACTGGCCATCACTTTCCTCATCCAGCGGCAATGCCAGACGCTTGCCCTTCTGTCTGCGGTTGCAGAACCACACACGCACCACCTGTTGAGACACGTAGGACATTTGGGGCTCAACTGTAAGGAATTAATCTTACAACTGACTGCCTAAAGATTCAAGGGGCAACTTTGGAAAACTGGGCAAGAAACTGAAACACGAGCAATGATTTTCCCCAAATCTGAAACGCATGGAGGTGTTCCACACAGTAAGACTGCCAAAAAAAGGACATGTTACAGTCACGTGTGTATTCATTAACTAGTCCTAATAACACAGAAGAGCGCACTGATGTTTGAGAATAGGACCACAAACAGATTTTTTGCTTTGACCTGCTTCATATTTTAGTTACAGGCATGTTAGAGACTAAAACAATCAAAGTGAATGAGAACGTCCACACATACAGACGCATCAAGGCGAGAAACGGTCAGATGTTCTACATGACATCCATACCCATTTAAGGACACTCAAGTCTTTAAAAAAAAAAAGTAATTTCTTTACAGTAATGAAGGTGGATTGAGGAGTCTGTGCATATCTTACATCTCTCTCCAGGCCCAGGTCATCTGAAATGTGCGTGATCTCCTGGGTGTTAGGTTTGGGACACTTGACAAAGTAGGACTCCAGAGCCGAACGCACGGTTCCTTCCAGACTGGTCCGTCTCTTACGCTTCCTGGTGTCGACAAACACTCGCTCAATCTTGTACATCTGAGGAGACAGAGAGGCGTTACTACAGTGTCTATACTACAGCAAGCTCATGTTTTGCAACATACTTCATGACAGATAACCCAGAAGCTTGTGTCATAAGCCCATTGCCACTCATTTAAGATATTAAGAACTACCAATTTTATAATGGAACTCTCATTTAGACAGGCGCTCTTTGAATTCGTTTTTAAAGTAATGATTGAGAGATTTTATAATGACCATGCTAGCCTTTACAAATGTACGTGCTGTACTAAAGTTTTTTTTTTTTTTTTTTTTTTTTAAAAAAAGGTCCCCATGCAGCTGCACAGGTGTTTGAGGCATTTAACTGATGACACTTCTTGGGGGAAAATACTGATGACTGTTGGAGTTAGTTTTTAACCACCAATTCTGGTGGAAGGGTTAAAAGGTGACAAAACTGTCACTCACATCCTGTGGGTTTTCTGAAGTCTCTGCCTCATTCAGCCATCTCTGCAGTAAAGGTTTGAGCTTGCACATGTTCTTGAAGCTGAGCTGAAGAGCCTCAAAACGGCAGATTGTGGTCTGGCTGAACATTTTACCTGCGCACACAAACACAACTGCATTTAAAAAAATAATCTTTGACAAGCATCTTATGGAGGTATCAGACATTGGCATTAGTGAACACTTAAATTATGTGTACAGCTTGTAGAGACCAAAAGAGAATGATATGGTAGGCAATCTTTTCTATTAAATACTCTTGGAGTAAGCTTTTTGTCAAAAACATCACAAGCTGTAGAGTACAATCATGCAACTCACCATAAAGGTTTCCCAGGGCAAGGCCTACGTCAGCTTGAGTGAAACCTAGGGTTATGCGCTTGTGTTTTAGCTCCTTGGCAAACTGCTCCAACTCCTCCGTTGACAGGTTCTCCTGGTAAAAAAAAATAATGTTTTACATTTGAACCTACGTTTATGATTTTTTTTATGTCTACACACACACACACACACACTTCCAACTGTTGGGGGGAGAAGGAGAGCGAGAGAGAAGCAGTTGGAGATGTACTATAGGTGCGTTTACCTCTTCTTCAGAGTCGCTGCATCCACCGCTTGAAGACCCGCTGCTCCGGATCGATGCTGGGTTCTGAGTCTGGCTCGCGGGTTCAGCCTGGGTTGAGGCCCCACTGAAAAACTTGTTACCTGGCAACCCGTTTCCTGGCGGTGACGGAGATAGGGACGGGGAAGACGCGGTCGGCGTGGACGCGTTCTGGTTGTTGGAGGCGGACTGAGTGATCTGCGTGAACCCGGGCCAGAAGGACGGGTTCCATGGGGCCGAGTAGTAAACCCCGTGAGTCATAGCAGCGGAGGTCGGTGGGTATTGCTGGAGCTTTATCTCCGTGGAGTAATCCTCGTCGGCCTCCTTCTCAGTCTTTATTTCCGGCAGTTTGATCTGTTCCCGGGTCTCGGCTATGGGGGGACTTAAGTTTGTAGGCTGGGTAGCGGCCGTTACTCCAGGCACCTGGCCAGTGTACTCCGGCGCAGCGAAGGGGTACCAGTGTTTAGGCTGGCCAAAGTCTCCGGCCTGGAGGTCGGATTGCCTGTAGTCCCCTCCGACCGTGGCAAACGGGAAAAAGGCTTGAGCGCTGGCTGACGTCATTCCATTATAGTTCGTTTTGTTGAAGAGGTGGCTCGGATCCTGCAGGACGCCGTGAGGGAACTGGAAGGGCCCGGCGTTCCCCAGACCCTCCTGACCCAAGCCCACTAGCTGCTGGCTGTAGGCCCGGCTAAAGTCATAGGGCCGGCTTGTACAGTCCTGAACGGGGCTCTCGGATCTTTCAGACATTCTCTGGGAGTTGTGTTAACACGGACTAAAACACGCAGGTTTTACACGTAACGAATAAGAACCATGATCATCCAACAACCATCACCAAAAAGAGTGCGCACCACCCGAAAAAGATTCCAGTGGTCTATTAAAAGGCCAGTCTTCAGAAAACCAGCACAAAAAGTAGACTAAACGTAAAGCTGTGCTATAGAACAACTAGGCTACCTTAAGTCCAGTGGAATCTGTCCCAAGCTCAAATGGGACACTGGCTCCTCAGGTTTTGCTAATCAAGGGGGTGTTTGGCAGATTGGATTCTCTCGTCGCTCATTGGCCACCGGAGACAAATACCCACAGCTGTGGATGAATTTGTGAATGACCTTGATTCCTCCTGAGATAGTAGGCGTGTTTTAACGTCTCGCCTACCCAATTTAGATGCAACGTCAATTACATTTTATACAAACAAGAACATCTACGTTAAGAAAACATCAATTATCGCATGCAACGTAAAATCATCAGCCAATACTAAACCCTAAATGTCATATAGGCTAATCTAATCCACAACAAAACCACCTGGGTTATTCGGTGACGCCTCTTTACATCGCCGTGTAGGCGATTCTGCATGAAGCTGTCCTATCTGCTCATGCATGAATCATTATGCTCAGTTTGTTGAATTATTCAATGTAAAGGAAATGTCTTTGATATTAAAATATCTGAGATTACAGTGTGTAGCCAAATCCATTTTAATTCAAATAACATTTAAACTAATAAATTGTTGAGAATGTAAACTGGATTACATGTTATAGGCCAAAGTCGATTAACACATAAACCTATTCGTAAAAACAAACTAGGTTCGTGTTAGACAATTTAAATTGGATAGGCTACTGAAGTGTTTAAAAATCCCTTTATGTTTTGAAACACACACAAACAAAAATGTTTAAAAAACAGCGTACACAAATTTATATTTCAACCAGATGAAATTTTATGTGTCTGAGACGTGTCATAAGGTTATAAACATTAAATAAAATGAAAAACAGTGGACCCGTATGAGACGCTGTTAAAATTAAGACTCGTTTGGGAGCAAAGCCTTTACGTTTGATAATCAAATATTAAGCCTAATTGCATAACTGAAAAATGTAGAGGAAATAGTAGGCTAGCTAACTTTTCTCGCATGCAGACACCCACCCCTGCGTAGTCGGATAGCCTATAGGCTATATTGAATATTGAGCTATACTTGGATTCAGATCTAACTATAAACTGGGGCACTGCAGAGATTCCTAAACTATACAACGGCATTCAGGTAAACGTTCGCCATTCACCCTTGATCGGTGCCTATTCAAAGGAGTAGGTGGCCGATCCAGATGCGCTCCCCCCAGCGCAACGAGTGGGCTACAGATTGCGGCAGGAAGACGCACTGCGGGGTGGGAGGGGGGTGCCATTGTACGACTTGGCCCCGGGGCACCCCGCCGATTTCAGACCCCGAGTTGCGATGGTCGACCATTAGCTCCCTTTCAGACTGGAACAATGAGTCTCAACGCTTTGATTCCGCCCCGCACCCTCTCATCTGAAACAAACACCGGGCTGAAGTTTCACTCGAGATGATCCAAACGGCTACATCAAGTTAGACCTTTATATTCCTGTATTTGATGGGGGAGGAAGGGGGGCGAGGGGGGATTTAAGCCGTGGAACCCCGTTGGACACAAAACACACACATTACTGGAAAAAAATGTTGTAAACTGTAAACTTCAAATGTTTATATATAACCTAGAGTAAAAGTAGGACGGCAATATTAATATAAAGTAAGCTATATACATATTTTACATTACAAGTTACTTACCCGACTGTTTTTGCAAAGGCTATGCTAGTTTAGTAGGCTACCAATATGTGTGATCTTGAATTTGTTTAAATAAACTGGAATTAAACTGGATATTAACTATTTTAATTGAATAAAAAAAGATGCATGATTATTGTATAAATAAATAATAATAAATAAACAATAAATATCCTAGAAATCAACAACTCACAGACCTTATTACCTATATGTATGATAATTTGCAATGTATTATAATATTTATTTTTTTATTTATTTCACATATACATATATTTATTTCATATATATATTTATATATTTATTTCATATATATATGAAATAAATAAATAGGAAATAAAATGTATTTTTAAACATAAAATGTAATTCCACAAAATATATGCTATATAGGCTAGGATGTGGTATTAACCTGGCAAATATTTGATGATCATGTAGGAACACAAACACATGTTCCTGGCCTGTTGCTGTTGTCTTATTCTTGAAGCACAAGGTTCCATCCAACCAGATAAATCTTTATCAGATCAGATGCTTCCATTTCAGATCTCTGCAGTGGTCCTCGAAGACAAGCAGAAGACCCACTCCCAGCTATAATGCCATGCAGTCAGAGGAGCAGGGGAACTTGAGGGGACAGCAGGGGCCTGTCAGGGGCTTAGAAAGACATCAAACCTCATCTCTGCAGGCATTGTGCTGGGCCATGGACTTGGGCGAGGGATTGTCATGCAAAACACACAGAGAGAGAGAGAGAGAGAGAGAGAGAGAGAGACTATCGGTAGGGCTTCCAGAGAAAGGGACAGGAGAGCACAGGGATCTTGGGGGTGGGGGGGGGTATTGGGGATCCTGAATAGCCTTGTACAGTGAGAGAGGAGATTGGGGGGAGGGGTAACCTAGGGATTTTGGCTGAAAAGCCAGCAGATGTCTCAGATCTCCCCTTTAGTTCTTTAGAGTGGCCTTTTAAAGAAGACCGTAGGAGATGGGTGTGCTGTCAGGACAGCTCCATAGGCACAGCAAGACACAGAGTGCTGCAGGGTGAACTGAAGGCTGATACTGCAGTAGTGGACCAGGGCACACTTACATCTACCAGCAAGGGAAGACATGCAGAGCCTCTGAACCTGCAGGGCTTCTAGAGGAACTTGAGGAAAAATTTACTGTAGGCTTTGTTTGTCTGTTTTATAAACAATTAATACTACTAATAATACAACACTATTTTTAATATTGCTATTATTTGCATGCTAGCTCTTCTGACCTCTGAATGTTCTGGCTGGTGACCCACACAACACTTTAAACAAGACTATTTACTCTTCTTAGAATCAGCAGAACCTCATGTGGTGTCTACATGTCTGCACATTACAAGCATAGGTTTACTTGCTAGCCCTGCAGGCACTGTGTAATTCTCTCTCAATCGGAGCATGGTTTAGAAGCATGCAGAATCAAATTCTAGTATCTACTGATTCATAAACAAACGCTGACTGTGACAGTCAGTAGAGAAACAGGCCTATATAGATTTACCACATGAATATAAAGTATATATAGATATACACACACACACACACACACACACAGTATAACAGAACATATCCATCCTTTATTAACCTGGCAGAAACCAAAACATAAACAAGAAAGGAGCATAATCCTTTATTCACTGTGCTTCAGTACAAACAGAACAGGGACAGTGAGTCTAAAAATGACCTTAAGCTAGGTACAGTTCACAAAACATTCGAAGTGTTTGTAACATGTGTCCTGTTGAGCAAAGCCCCCCCCACACACACACAAACAGGTCTGATGGCTTACATTTTCTCCCTAACGGCTCTGTCTTAACACCTCTCTCAGCAAAGCCTCCCTTTAGCCCAGCACAATCTACCGGCCAATGGCTGCCTTCTTCCCATCGTCCCTCAGCACAATAGACTTTAACGGCCCCCGGCCAGGGACTCAATGGGGACAGTAGGAGACCAGCCCTATACCCCCTCATGCGCACACTGACTGGATGTGATACAGCCATGTAGTCTGTGTTCCTTAACTGTGCAGCGACAACACTGTATATATATCTGTGTGCGCACACACAAAAACACACGCGCAGGTCCAAGTGTGCAAGTGTGCCCCGCCAGCACCAAACCCCCTCCTCTCTCTCTCTCTCTCACTCACACACACTCTGGGTGGAGTCTCTCACATTCTGAAGGAGAAACAAGGTTAAACCGAAACCTCCAAAATAAATACCGCTTGAAACACAGGCAACCGGCTACATTGCAAAGCAATAGTTTGAATGGAGATTAGGAATGTATAAAACAAACCTGCTAATATTATCAAAGTTTGTGGATGCAAAGATTTACATTGGTCACAGTTGAATTATTAAGTTGATTATCTCACTTTCTTAGTCTTAAAATACAGACCTAAGTCATTCTTTGTGTCATGTCAGTCTTATTTTTTATGTTTCGTAGGGAATTTGTAGGAATAACAATTCTTCTTTCCCATACTGAATCTACTTTTAATCTTGATAAACATTTTGCATACACAAAATGTTTCCTACCATTATAGCCTAACAATGAGTGTTTTTTGTCGCAATGTCACCCATTCCATTTTCTATTAAATGTTCTTTGCTTTTTACTTAGTTCTCTTGTCATTCATTTTGACAGTTCATCTGGTTATGATCATGTAATGATTCAGATTACGTACATTTACCATCAAATTTTTCTTGACCAAGTCATTTCCACGTGTGGTAAAAAGTTTTAATTTTAATGGTCTGGTCTACATGTACAAATATGTATAAAAAGTGAACACTTTCACTCTTTGTATGTACATGTCTTAGCACTGTAGGTCAACTGACTGATTACAAAGAAAAGGAAAAACAAAATACTTTATTGTGATTAGGATATCTGAGATATGTGATTATGATTGTGATTATGTGTAAATATACAGCATCCCAACCTCCAAGATTTCATTAAAGTGCGTGCAAGTCACTTTAAAGTGATACAGAACTATTTTTTTTAAAAACCTTCGACCCCGTAGCTTTCTTAACTCAATATAAGTTTTCACACTGATATTCGGTAAAAAAATAAAAATAATAATCCATTGTTTGTGGACCAGAGACTGGATTGCCATTTCCAAAAGCATACTTCTAAGTATGTAGTAGTATGGATTCTGATGTTCACAATTATAGCATTAAATTTAGGATGCATTTACGATATCTTGAAATATAGTTTAAATTAAATTCTTGAGTGAATTGAGAATACAGTAGATACTACAAATAGAGATGGATATCAGCATTGTAGACACAATAATGGTGGATGAATACCACTGTGAGTTGGCGATTGTGCCCTACCACGACCAAGGAGTTAATTCGTGGTAAACATCAGCGGGAGGAATTAATACTGAGGTAAAAAAGCAACAAAGTCTAGTATCACAAGCCTTTTCCAACAAAAGGATGCAAAATTAATTATTAAAATAACGGTCATAATGAAAACCAATCTCTGTCGGACCATGCAAAAGACATCTTCACACATTTATATATTCTAAAATTTATATTATCAATTAATACAACAAGTTAAAATCTCCAACACCAGTGGTAACATTTTCCATGCAGGTTTCTGGGAACGTTAAAGGAAGTATCACGTCCCCGTAGCATGTGTGATTTGTAAGATTGAGTTGTTAGTAGCCGTCTAGAGATCAGCTCCCTGATTGGCCAGATCTTCTATGTAAGGAATGTGGTTGGATTACTTGTTTGGTTCGATAAATAGAGGGAACCAGTGTGAGAATGTGCGAGAAAGAGATATATAGAGGGGGAGAGTACAGTATATTTCCTAATGTATTGTTCAAAAATAAGCTATGGGAAAGAAAAGCGATGGGAAAGAGAAGCTATGGGAAAGAGCTACGAAAATAGGTTTAAATTAAATATATCTCATTCAAATATGACAAAAAAGGTGAACTCTTATTTAAATTAAGGGAATGGTTCAAAAAGGTGAAAAAATTATAACAATTATCACCAAAATCACAATTAATGCACTATTAGGAAAAGTATGAACGGGTAGATGCAGCAAACCTCCTGGAAGAAAACACCCGGCTCTTGTCTTAAGATGATATTGAACTTTATTCCAACCCTTGACAGTGACAGTATAGTTTCATTACCTTAATATACTGTAAGTCCCCACGCTGATGTTCGGGATGAAGTTTAATAAATGGAATGCATCATTATACTATATATGGATTACAGAGTAAGGAAGCTATAGTCGGGTGGGTGGGGGGTTGATAAAGTTCAATATCACTTTAAGACGGGAGCTAGGGCTGGCAGGGTCTTCTTCTGAGTAAAGGGAATGGCTGGTGTATGTGTTTATGTGCAGACATGTAGAGTATACGTGTGTGTGTGTGTGTGTGTTTATATGTGTTCGCGTACAGCCTTCACTTGTGATTTCCTTGGTACTGGAGGGTAGAATCATCGAACAAGGGATTCTTGACTTCCATTTCTCCTGTCTGTGAAAAAAGGGAAGATTTTATTTGTTTAATTTGTTTTGTCGAATAGCAGGCACTGGGACTTATACACGTTTCCCTGGTAACAGGTCGCAACTCACCGGAGCGAGGCCGGGACACTCATACACGGTGAAGTCTCCGCCCACTTCGTCCTCGTCTGATGTCCCCTCGCAGTCTGCAACCTTCTGCTCTGGCTTGTGTCTGACAAAAGGAAGGGTCGCTTTACTCTGTATGTGTGTGTCAAATACTGTATGTGCAAGACAATTACATTTCTCAGGAATTTTTCAGGATTAAAATAATGTCTAAAGTTAAAGCATATAGTCTCCACTGTTTATTGTAAAATGTATTTTTCTAAATATGCAATGTATTTTTTAAGCAAGCGAGAGATGAGATTAGGCTGAATAAAAAAAAAAAAAGAAGACATTACTCACATTCCCATGGAGAGCATCTGTTGTTTTTGATGCTGGTAATGATACATCTGAGCACTTTGTGCCAGCGTTTTATCGCCCACCTGAGGAGAAAACACACTGACGGTCTCACTATAAAGAGGATACTTAAAGTAGTGTCATTCTTCAAAAGTGCCACTGGGGGCAGCGGTGAACCGACGGGTCCCGGTACATCACTCAGACACTCATGGGCTGTGTACATGTCCAAACACAACGGTGGGTGGCACTCCTCTCTACTCCTCCTACAGAGCTCATAGGCTCACACCTCCCGCTACGGCAATGTGCACAGCGCTACAAATATAAACAGTGAGCTAGTGTGGATGTTTGTGGGTTCTGCGGGCACTACACCACAGTGGAGGAGTGTGCCTTTAATGGCACATCATCTGCATGGAGGCAAGACAGTGACACAACAAGGGAACAGTCTCTTTCACTAGCGGAAGGAAACGCTGTGACCTTACCGAGGTGCCGTTGTCTGTGGCCGGTGGCTTCCCTACCCCTCCGAACGCAGGGTAGTCGACCTTCTGAGCCAGCTGCGAGTCCTTCTGAAACCTGCAGGGGGCAATGTCAAACTGGGTGTCTTCCCACAACAGCTTCAATTCCCTTTTTTGATGCTACAAATGGTTAGTTATGAAATTGAAATGAATTCCTGTATATCATAATTCATGAGATGCAAATAACAGAGTTATTTTGAGAACCAAGAAAACGTGCAGTTACTGTAATCACAAATGTGTTAACACAAGTCACTGATCTAGAGCACATAATAAACCCACAGCACCACTGCTCGTCAACTAGTCAACACTGACCAACAATAGAAGTTAGGCTGTTCCGTCTTACCTGACATAACAGATAGCTGCCAGTATCACTGCCACTGTCCCCACCAGGATACATAGAGAGATCATAACTAGATAGAAGACAATCAGAAGGAAGTCAGATGACAGAAGAAAACAGCTGTCTGTTTCACTGACCCACTTATTGTGGATGCTAAACTACAAATAGGCTGTGACTGGCTAGATCATTAACATTTGTTAAAAGGCATGAAGTCACACGTCATACAAATAAAAGCCCACGATGGCAAAAACTAAGCCCAATGACATGTCACTTAAAATAATGAATAAAACACATGCTCAAAATAATGCCTGTTGGCTTTCAGACACCAAGTAAACATGAACTGAAAATCCACAAAATCGGAAAAAGGCATGTATAGCTTATTCACCCAAAGTGTCAGATTGAACATATAAAACAA
>JAOEHI010052334.1:0-29724 GCA_025447815.1 Percopsis transmontana | reverse complement strand
AACTGAAAATCCACAAAATCGGAAAAAGGCATGTATAGCTTATTCACCCAAAGTGTCAGATTGAACATATAAAACAATGAATTGAAATGTAACTATGAAAGGCAACCAGGGTTAGTGTTAGATTCTTCTTCAGTCTTGGTGAAGGTGTGCACGTTACCAAGCGCCCTCTAGTGCCATCAGACAGCACCAGCGCCTAGGCTGCTACATGCTGTGATTTAGCGGTCGTCTGTGGTTATTAACTGTTTCAGCATCAAGCCCACAGGACTGTACTCACTGACAATGAGAGCATCCTTGCTGGGCAGCGGGACAGCAATGGGGCCGCCCCTGCCCTGTTGGGGGGTTGGAACGCTAGTGGGGGTGGAGGCTCGAGGAGGAGGAGGGGGAGGGAGGCTGGTTTTGGTAGTATTGTTGTGGAGGGACACTGAAGTACTACTCTGGCTTCTCTGCTTCTGGTTGGGAGCGTCTGACTTGGCTTTGTCATCAATATGGCTGGAGGCAACCGCTAGAGAGGGCGTGCGAGGGAGAGAAACAGCTAGAGAGAGCGAGAGAGAGAAATGCACATATAAGGATTGAGATCTACTGTAGAGATACAGGGAGGGCTATATAAAAACTATAGCCCGCTCCCAACCCCTGATAACGGAACTTAAAAGATTCAAAATCACATCTGGACAGAAAGTGCTACGAGAAAGTCACCTTGTGGTTTGGGTGCCGGTTTGATTTCAGGTGTCTGCTTTTCGATGACGGAGTGGAGGTAGTCAATCTCTTCATCCAGGTCAACATATGACACTTTTGGGCCTGTAGGAAAAATTCGCAATTCAGCACTTGAAAAAGGCGACACTAGCAACCGTTTCTTTTAATTTGTCTAAACCGAAAAGGACGATAAATACACCTTATGAGCTTCCCACAAACAGCACGGAGGAGCAGCTACACCTTTTTAACGATAAGGGACACAGAGTTGCTCCGTGTAGGAAACTACACACACACACAGTAAACAAAAAATACATTTATCGATTCATCGGATTATTTGTTGATTGATCATGTATAACATGTGTGTGCTGGTGCTGGCCCGGTGAGCTCTGTTGCGGATGGGGAGTGTGCCGGTGCGTGTTGTTTGTTTGGGACCTGCTTGAAAGGCAGACAATAGCCCAGTGACGGTTTAACAGCTCTGTTGACCAGACAGTGATCTGCATTCCAGCAGCGGGCCCTGTGTTTCCTGGGTTACCGGGGCTCACAGAGTGTGTGTGTGGCCGGGGTTGGAAACAACCCCGGCCTCACACACACACACACACACACACACACACACACACACACACACACACACACACACACACACCCCTCCCAGCCTTGCTGGGCTGGTGTGCCTACTCATACAATAGATCATAGCTCTCGCAGCTAACAGGTGATTAACGCCCCCTTGCTATACGATCAAAGACCTCAAACTGGGCCAGGCTGGAGCCACACAGTGATTTACTCTGCAGGTCTGAGCTTCAACACTCAGTTCTAAAGCGTCGCTACAGCCACTGGTTAGACGGTTAGATGGTTAGTGGATCAGTGCAATTCACAGACTATAGTGCAATACAAAACACACAGAATAAACAATACAATGCAAGAAAAGACTACAGGCTATTTTCAACGCAAAACCTTTGGTAATATAGATGCATGCATGGACTGTTGCTTTTGCCCGTGCGACAATGTTAAAACCCTAAATGCACATTTTAATTTCTGTTAAAAACTTTTCTTTTAACAACTGGAGAACGTCACACTTTTCCAAGCTCTGTCTATTCCACCTCACTGTAAACAGTCCAGAAGGCCAGCCATCTGGCTGAGATAATGTGTGTTACATGATGTGGCAGCACTTTCGCTCTCTGCTTTGTTAGTTCTCAACCCCCCCTGAATCACTGGCCATTTAGTCGAGTCCATAGCAGGTGTCTGTGGAGGCGGGCCGCTCCATATGCACTTTGCAGGTGGTTTGGGAGCTTCAAAAGTGCCAGTGTGCTTATCAGCAGGAGGCCAGAGCTGAAATGCAGTGTAGCCACCTAGCAGGATAGATTTAAATTTTGTAACAGTGTAGCTCTTGCAAAAGATTATGTTGTTTCATTCATCTCTATTTTTAAATATTTTTAAAAATGTTATTTGTATTATTTGACTCTCTCATATTTTACTGTATTTTAATGAATGACTGTCTTAGTTAAGCAAGCTACAAAGTTGAGTAAGACCAAACCAACTGATTAATCACTGAGGGGGCAGTCATCTGTCTTTTCATTGATTTCGTAATCAGGGCACACTTGCATAAGGACTGTCCTTTCTCAATGTGGTATCACTGAAGAAAAAAAAAAAAGAGGTTATAGCCACAACAGAGACAAGAGATTTGGTGGTTATAGTGTGGAACAGCCGATACAGTTGAGGATGTGGCATGCAGGTTTTGTGAGAAATTGGTTTCTTGATTTATATTATAATAATTTAGATTTTATTTTAACACCATGCATGTACATTTGATACATACATGGTGTTAGAATAAAACTAGGATAATAAATAGAATAGTTTTATTCTAACACCATGCATGGGAATTTGATACATGTCCATGCATGGTGTTTATGGTTATCATTATTATTATAATTATGGTCAGTGTTTGGGTGTGTAACTACATCGTACCAATGTACTCATGTGTGCAACGGAGGGGTTGTGAGCTGTAAAGCACTTCTGATTGGAGCTCAATATGAAAAAATAAATACTGTAGCCGAATGATACTGCTCACTCCAAAGTCTGTGGGTGTGTGTGAGACACCAGTAGTTTGTCACACTGACTAAACACACACACCTCTCCTTGTGAGAGCGTTGTCACCAGCGTGATAATGACCCATAACCCCTGAGAGTTACCCAGGGGAGCAGCTGGGCGCAGCAAACAAACACTAAACTGCTCTGCAGGAATGACGCTCACACACATCTGCACTGTTTATTTTCCCCAATGCACTTAAAAAACAGTCAGACCACTTCTTCTACCCCCAACCACACACACACACATCTATCTTGCTATCCTTGCCCTGGTCGCGCTGACATAGCAGCAAGGAAAGGTTTTTTTTTTTTTTTTTTAAACAAAAACTTTCCTTTGGGCCTTCTTAAATCTTGATGACCATGAGTTGTTAGGATTTTAGCAGATGGATTTTATTTAATAGAATAATGTAATTAAGGATTTTTTAGAGTTAATCTAAACTATGTGTTGTGTTTGCACAAACCTTGCCTTGACATGTTGTGACAAATGAATAACTAAGTTGATCATTCACGAATTTTAACAAAGGGTATTCTACCGCCCTCTAGTGGGAAGTGGGGATTGCAAAGTAAATTCTCTTCAACCCGGCTTGTGCTGTGCTCCAGACTGAAAAACAGGTTTCTTTATGAATGAAAACACCACTTATTTTTTGTAAGGAAGCCTCTTTGCGAATTTACAATGTGACCTATAATTTTAATGGGAGTTACATGGACAATGTTTTTGCTAGGCTACTGCTATCTGTCATATTTCCATACAAAATTTTGTAAGTAATTTGTGGTTTGTAATTTTTTGACATCCTGTATGAGAACCTTGTGATGAGAGACAGCCTACAAGATGCTGACGTTGAAAGAAAAACAAAAAAAAGGTCACAAGAGTTTTATTAGTGTGTTTAGATGTATTAGGAGACTGACAGGCTGACAGTTAAAACCAATCTTGCACATAAAAGGTGATGCAGCTCATAACTCTTAAAAAGCCCTCTCACCACATTCAGACAGTTACTCAGCTCAGACTGCGGTACCTGGACTCAATAAAGGGAATGTCTTATCTCTGGCTCTTTCAAGTCAGCGCTCCACTGTTTCATAAGTGAGTTGTCCACAAGGGGGTCTTGATGAGCAACAAAGAAAAAAGAAAAAAGGGTCCCTGTAAACAAACAAATCCAAACAAGGAAGGAAATAAATAAATAAATAAATATGAAATAGTGAGATAAATGGAGACACAGACAGCCAGAAGAAGAGGTTATGAAACATGGTAGCGTGGGCACTGCCTTTGGTACATACAGTGTAAACCTTCACACAGCCACATACACCGTAGGCTGTGTGTTTGAACCTGCTAATGAACATAAAAGAACATGACTCCCAGGAACAGAGTATTTACCAATGGGATACACCTCTATGTCAAATACTGTACACAACCAGCTCCGACACACACACACACACACACACAGGTTTATGCTCGTTTTATGCTCGGCTGGCTATTTTTATGCGCATTAATAATACTTAAGCACAGTTAGTGTTTTCAACAACTGTTTTTTTCGTTATTATTTTCTAAAAGACTCGTCAGGCCGGTAAATCACCCAGGCAACAACGACATCTATGTCCTTTGTTTCAGACAGGTATACAACTTGCGTGTCTGCCTGGGAAACCGACAGAGGGCCTAGTTGGAAACCAGAAACTGTGTTAATCTGGTGTATTTGACCCCCCCTTCCAGTGCGTGAGAGAGAAGCGGATCAGTGCATTCTGGGTATAAAGGTTTATGTAACCACTTGAGGGAGCTTAAAAATGACATACCCAAAAGCCCAAACACACATAAAACATATTCCATATCTCCTGGTAAGGTTACAGTCCAAACTGAAGACATGCTACAAGTCAACCCCTCACCAACACCATCTCTATTCTCTCTCTCCCAACATAACGCTAGCCTCCTGCCAAGACTCACAAGCACGGTTGGTTATTTGTGAGTGACAGCACGGTGTCAAGGGGAAGCGGACAGAAAGAAGATGTTTCATTCTAATCCTCCATCGATCGCTCTATCTGAAATTAGACTGAGGGAGAGACACGTGGACACAGAGAGAGAAAGAGAGAAAGAGAAAGAGAGAGAGAGCGAGAGTGAGAGAGAGAGCGAGAGAGAGAGAGCGAGAGAGAGAGAGCGGGAGATAGAGGCGAGTCATTTATCACTGGCAGTGTGTGTGTGACAGACTGTAAGGACAGGCGCAGATTAGCAAAACGCAGGATCAGACAGGACAACACTACAGTGTCACTGAGAGACCGAGGAGAGGAGGGGACTTACCAATACCAATATTTAAGTTTGTTGGTTTTTGATAGCCATGTTGCCTATTTAACATTTAGAAGAAAAAAAAAAAACACAATTTAATTATTTTTCTCTTAAAAGCCGGATTGTACTTGGGGCTAATTATGAAAATGCACTCATTCAAATCCTCCCCCAACCCACTAAACCCCCCCCCCTTTAGGAGAGAGGAGAGGAGAGGAGAGGGCAGGACAGACTCAGTAGAAATGAGAGACTCATAACAGAGAGCTCCAGTGAGAGAAGGAATATCTTTGATTTCCAATGCGCACTTTGCTTTGACCTTTTCTCTCTCCCTATTGACATGTAATATCTAGTTGCTCCTCTGCTGCCCTCTTGTCTGCTCCTTCATGATACCTTTGGATGCTCCCAGTATGAACCTAATTCCATAATGACATAGGTAAATACATTAAAAACCTAACTATCGAGGCGCTGCATGGAATATATTTGTTATGGCTAAAATAAACCTCTAACATAACACAAGACCCCTTGAATTTTTTCAAGTGAAGAGAGCGCAGTTGGAGTTCGTGACCACATATGCCATTTTTGTGTCTTTAGATGAAACAGCGAGTGTTTCTAGAGATTTCTCGTCTGGACCGATCAGAGGTTGTTGGCGTGCGCGTGTGCGTGTGTGTGTGTGAGAGATCTTTACCCTTGAGGTGGCGGGCCTTCCTGGGCACACAGTGTCCTTCCTGGTTCTCCTCCAATGGGGAAAGGCAGGGGCCACAGTGGGCGTAGCCAGCCTTACACAGATGTCTCCCCTCTCGAGCACAGTCGATATGGTGAGGGCACCTATTGCCCGCTGGACGAGACAGGGATCATGATGAGCAGGAAAAAGAAAAAGGGTCACCGTAAACAAACAAATACAAAGTTCTCCCACGTAACCCCCCTCTTCCGAGACCTTCTCTGGCTCCCCATCTCAGCCCGCACCCGATTCAAGACATTAGTGTTGACCTACAAGGCAGCAAAAAGGAACTGCCCCGCTCTACCTCCAAGCAATGGTAAGATTCCAAGCCCCTTCCAGATCACTAATATCTACCACCTCGGCTGGCAGGCTGGCACCTTCATCACTACGAGCTGCGCGTAAGAGTCGCGCAGCCCAGTCCAGACTCTTGTCTGTCCTGGCACCGTAATAGTGGAATGAGTTTCCTGCAGCAGTCAGAACAGCCGAGTCACTACCGATCTTCCACAAGAGACTTAAAACTCACCTCTTCAAAATCCATCTCGGTACCTCGGCTACCAATCTTTCCACCTCATAGCACCTCACCCACTATAACAATCCTTATTCTATCCTCATTTCCTCCCTTATAAAAAAATAAAGTCCTTCTTTCTACTCTTATATCAGCTCTTAGAATATTAAGCACTTTGCCGTTAGCAATTATAGACTGAAGAGTGAATGATAACTTTCGATTATTGCAATCATTGACTGTTTGAGGAGCGAATGCCCTTATCAATAACTTTCGAGTAATGTTCTGAAAATGCATAGGTAAAGTAGCCTTGTTACATGATGCTGTCCTTATTCTAGAAGAATGTTATGTGCTTGCAAAAACTGGTGGTTAACCAGTTCAACTTGACAAATGTACTAATTGTAAGTCGCTTTGGATAAAAGCATCTGCTAAATGCTGTAAATGTAAATGTAAAACAAGGAGCGAGACAGCCATTAAGGTAACACGTATTAAAGAACGTACTGTACATTCAACATAATAGAATGTCTGTCTCTCTGTCTGTGAAGAATAATACAAGAATGGATGTGATGAAGATATGAAATGTATGTGTTCCACCAGTCTCTAACTACAGAGTCAACCAAAACAGAATCCCCTTCAAATAAAGTGCTGACTTAAAGTGACTGTAATAATACCTCTGACTGTTTAGCCCACACATTGATATTTAGGATAAAACGTTACATTTGGCCTACTTTTTGTCTCTCTCATTGACTCATTTAACTCATATAACTCCTAAACACAAAAAGGGGGAAACATTTTTTGATTAGCAATCTTTTTCCCGCTCGCTGTATGAAATTACATTCACATCTATGACAGCTCTGTAGGACCGCTTGATCTATATATAAAAAAAAAAAAAAAAAACACACACACAGGAAAAGCTGAGTCACTCTCACAAATCTATTCTCATTTCTCCTCGTGCCTGGCAGCACTTCACCTTTAAAAACGCGTTGTTTTATCAGCGTATGTGTCGCTACCGAGCTCCATTCAGAAGGAGAAACATTCGCCCTGGAACCATAGGTCACCTACGTCATGGTTACATGACCGCTCAGCCCGTGATTTTACAGACAATCCTTTTCCACTTTGTTCCTGTTCATTTAGGCCACAATCGGTCACTTTCCAGTCATTTAGGTGACACCTACTACAGTCAGTGATAACTTTCAAACCAAAAACCAAACAGGGTATGGACAGCATGCAGGCCAGTGGGGGCACTATTTAGCTCTTCCTGAGGACAATGTTCAATTATGTACACCTAGACACCAAGTTTCAGAAATCTAAATGTAATACTAAATCTACTGGGCTATTCAGTTAGTTCAGAGAGGGGGCCACATTACAAAAAATGGTAAAAGTTGAGGAGGCCATAGCCAGATTTTATTTGTCCAGAAACAAAAAGACATAGCTGATTTTTACACCATTTCTGGTTACCTGTAAAAGTCCAAGGGGGTTGAACCACTGAAACCAACTGTGTGGAAATAGGTTGCCTTCTAACAATAGCTGGGCTCTCCAAATATATCTTAATTGCTCTGAATGGTGTTAGTGAATGTACCTGTAGCCTGTCAATGCTTTTAGTGTTTTTCTAAATCTTCTGCCTGGAGTTCATATTTTTCCTCTGGCCCTCACCTGCTGCAAATATACATATGGCAAGCGGCAAGTGTATAACCGTTTCCCAGACTCCTTGGTGATCCTAACAGAGAGGCAATAGGCTGATTAGTAATTCTGTTACTTCAACCAGTGCGTGTTACCGCAAAGGACAACACAACCAGGTTAAAGCTGCATTAAAACCCAATACAATGGATAACATCTAAGATGTTATCTATCGCACTGTACATTTCCCCGGTATGATACTGTACCTGTGTGCTTCACGCAGAGAAAAACAAATAGTTCTGTCTGACTTTCTAAACACAGGCCTTCCCAAAAAAAAGTGTATTTAATTGGTTGCAGGGTTAATACACGCAAAAACAGGAAGAAGTTGGTCACAATGACAGCACAGCTGACTTATCGTGCAGCACAGTGCAAGACTGTGCTGCCTTTTAACTGATTAGCCCCACACAGGTGCGCCTCTTTAGTTTTGATTATGTACGCCATTCAAGTCATTGTTTGCTTTATTGCATACTGTGTGTACGCGTTAGAATATTCAAATTCTCTCTCTCTCCAAGTCTGTCCCATGTGCAGGGAAAAATGGAGTGGGAGGAAGCAGTAGGCCTATGTAACAACGTTAATCGATAAACACCTTTTCTCCGGAGATCGGAAATCCCCATGTGAACGCTCGCTGATGCCCTGCAAAACAAGGTGGTTTTAAGAAAGGTTTGATTCTTTATAATCACTCTCTGAATCAAACCTCCTCTTGTATTCACAAATAACTACTCCAGCTACAGACTTAGAGGAAGTCTGGTGGACGAGGGGGATGAAAATTCCTGCTATAGACGTTTTTTTATTATTCGTTTTCATACAATGGCCAACATGTTTAATTTATGAGAAATTAAGAAGCAAGGCTAGCAGAATAATATAGAAGAAGAGAAAAACTAAACATTGTGTGTAGCGAGAGTGAGAGGGAAGACACAAGTGCCTAGGCCTACGTAGGTCTACTCTCTCGTGTCACTAGTCACACAGCCATGTGAGCGTCGCTAACACAGAACTTGCTAAAAGTCCTTGAAAGTATTTCCCTTAATAAGCGGTCGCTTAGCAACAGATGAATCCTTTCAGAGGTGTGGTGTCTCACCTTCTTTTTGCCAAATCATGAGCACACTCCTTATAAAAAAAGGTCACCTGTTTTTGCAATTTAAACAATACCATTGTTCCATGCTCAATACCATGCTCATTAAAACGTGTGAAAAAAGGTTACAGCAAAAGCACCATCTTTATCCATTATTTGTAACGTGATTTTCTGACCATCTGTAGAATCGCATGCTTTTTAAAATCCGGAAACTGTGACAAAATGTACTATGTGGAAGGGCAAGGGAAAAATATTTGGAAAATAGGGGTCATTTAATAATTTTGTAATGTTTTTGTCTTTGGGCTTTGGTTGTGTGCGTGAGTGTGACAAACAAACAGTAACTGTCAGAGACTGGATCACATACGATTCTGATATCACAAACCCGTGTCTGCCTTAATTTTCATATGTACAAGTATGTCTGTGTGTTTGTCTGAAGTTAGGCAGAATAAAAAAAAAGTATTAATGTTAACAAAATTACTGATACACTTATAAGGATTGTCATGCCTGCCCTACAAAAAAGCACTACTTGGGTAGTTTTAATGAGTCAATGAGAGACAAGAAGTGGACCAAATGTAACGTTTCATCCTAAATGTCAACGTGTGGTTAGTCTTTTGGTTCTGACTCTGTAGTTAAAGAATAAGGCTTACAGAACTATACATTTCATATCTTATTGTCAACACAGCCTATTCTGCTTGTGTGTTTGCGTATGAAAAGAAAAGTGCGCAATGCGAGAGTGGGAAAGTATCTGCTCCATAAATAAAAATTGGTGTACTTTAAAAGATACAATCCTCTATTGTGTTATAGCGCCTCCAGAACCCAAAATTTCCACCCCAACTGGACCTCCTTTCCCCATCTCTCCCAAATGTGGCAATAGTTTCTGAACAATAAAAACTAAAAAGTTTAGTTTTGAGTTCCGGCAATCTTAAATCATATTTAAGATATTACTTTTTATGTTAACCTAGTGTCTAAAACATTGCTTAAACCATAGAGGACCTTTAAGGCAGTAAACAAAGAAGCAAACACCCTCTCCTTCTCACCACGGTAACAAAGGTGCTACATGGGCAGCGAATGCCAGCGCGCCACATGGAGGCCTCCTGGCATCAACATGCCCCCTCAAAGCTCGTCAGAGAGGCCGGGGAGGAGAGGAGGAGAGGAGGAGGGCGGTGGACAGATAAACAGAACCGGGGAGGTCGCAACAATAGAGAGAGAGTGCAAGAAAGCGAGGGAGCGAGGACGGTCAGAAGGTACGAGAAGACAGTAGAAGCGTAGAAAAGAAGGGGGTAATATTCCAGCTGCATGCAAGTGTGAAGTATCCTGTGACTCAGAGAGCTAATAGGGCCTGGGCCGAGGCGGAGAGTGGCCCATCTGCTGCTCAGGCCGGTGAGCTCTGACAGCTGTTAAAGGAACAGTGCGTCACATTATCACGTAAAGCAAGGCAATAACGCAATGAACGCCCCCTTTAGGTGTACTGTAGTGTGTCATGAGGTTTTTTGAGCAGGGTATTTGCTTATGTAGTGTAATACATTCTGATACAGCCACAAACCACCCTTGTGTGTCAATGATTAACACACACACACACACACACACACACGTGGTGTGTGTTAATGTTTACTTTTACATTCCCCCCTTAATGGTAAACCTAGAAAACGGTATCCAATCACGTACGAGAGAGAGAGGAGTTAGGAAATGAGCAGGCCAGAGAGGTTGTGTTGTCTCATTGTTCCAGCTTCCTGTGGGCTGATAGTGCGCAGGAAATGAGCCAAACACTTCAGGTTACGAGCATACACACACTACAAAGGGCGAGGAGAGGGCTCATTAATGCAAAGGACATCTAACTCTGTCTGACCACTAGTGTGGGTGTATGTATTGTTTTGGTCTATGTGTAGACAAAGACTCCCTAATACACGGTTTTATGGGTTGCCTTCGTAAATCCGGACAAATGTGGCAGAACTGTTTGAACTGAACTGAATGTGTTGATTTGAAAAAATGCTACTTTTTTGTTGTTGTTGCTGAGGTTTGTGGGTGTGGTTGTCTTTAATGATTACAATCTCCAGTCCAACATAACTCCTCGTTTTGTTCGGCACCGTTTCAGTTCATTGAACATTAACGAATTAAAATTGTGCACTGAACGCACTTGTGCACTGAACGATGTTCATGAGTGTCAATCTGACTTAATATACAGTTAATATAGAAGGTTATTGTTTATAAATTAAACAATTAGCTTACCATTGTTAGCCACAGAAACTGAAAGTAGGTAAACATTTGTTTTTCAGTTAGCACCTTCATTCCGCATTTTTGACTTTGACATCTTTATTTCTGACAGCACAGCGGAAAAAAAGCCACCGTATCAAATCCCTTTTTCTCAGAACACAGGCAGAACCCTGACCCTGCCATGATTAGTAAATACCTGCCCTATATCTTATCAGGTTAGCACAGTAGCTGGAAACTACAGCACTTTGTAGTCTGTCAATTTCTCACAATAAACTGGAGGAGGAACTGTTCAATGCAAATTTCTTTCACCACATTTGAGAGAAAATGGAGCCCATAGCAGAGATTCTAACGCATTTTGTGGTAGGAAAATAGCTACCGCTTGAGTGGGTAGACAGAAAGAGAAAACAAGGAGGAAGTGAACCAGAAATTTTAAAGAATGTCTTCCTCAATGAAAGGAATTTGGTTTAAACTTTAGAAAACACAGAACAAGCATTTGTCTCTTTCACTTACAGTAGAACCCAATCCTGCTGTAACACTGCTGTCCTTGGCCAGTGGATTTAACACCACTGTTTTTTTCATCATCTATCTGTCTGTACTGTAATCATTTCAGTCACATCTGTTAATGACGTTGAGAATTACACCTCAGTGTAACTCCATTAAAAGCAAGATAATGACTTTGTCAATGTTGGAGTGGAACAGAGCAGGACACACTTTGTCAAATGGAGCAAAGCTTCAGGCCTGTTCTCTATACATTTGTTTGGTTATGTGTCATTTGTCTCACCATCGGTGTGCCTCTGGCTAGTTCTGTGTGCTAAACACACTTTAACAAAGACGCTGACACTGTTTATGAGGACTATCCCTCAAACAATTTCATTTGTTGGCAGGCAGATGTTTGACTCCTATTTTGTTGAAAGTCCAACAATTACTTTTTGAAACGTTTGTCTAACTGGTAAAAGCCGGGGTGGTGTAGTCCTGCAACTCCAAAGAAAGAGGGATTTATTTCCAAAAGAAGATGATTAAAACTGCGCACATGACATGTCTGGAAGCGCGGTGGTCAATACTGGCTGCTGGGTCTGTGGCGCTGACGTTCTCTCTTGGGACGGGCCCGGAAGAAAGCAGATAATCACACCACAGGAAAAATGCCTTTTGCTCTGCTGCCCAGTCAATAGCTAGATCTCCAGCATGAATTGGAAAAGCACCAGATGCTGCAAAAAAATTAGCAGATCAATAGAAGCAATAAGCCCCTTCTTGCTGTTATGTAATCAGAGTACAATCCTTGCCAACATTTAAGTGGGTTACAATTTTCCTTCCTTTTCTCTAGTGAACACCGGTGACATCAATTTCTACTGCAGACCACACAGAGTACATAGGAGATCCATTTACAACCATAAGTGGTGTACTCTTTTAGCCTTGAAACCTCATTTTCTAAAGTACTCCAGGGCTGTCTGCCCAGAGCTGAAGCCATTTCCAAATTGAATAGGTTATAATGTAACTCCCAAAGCGGAGGTGACACCGTCCAAAAGCTATCAAACACAAAGCGAACACCAGCATAACAAAATCAGTGAAGCAACAAAGCGGCCATAGCATGTTTGTTAAACTAATTAAGAATAAAAAGGATATTTCACCGCATTCACCATAACACTGATATTTTACCACAACCCACAAGCTTACAGTTTTTATCTACAGTAAAACATCAAAGTTGTTGACAAAACTGGTAAGGGCATAATTTGCTTCTATAGCAAATTTAAAGCTACAGGAAGCTAGATATAAAAAGAAAAATACACATGTTCTGGATGCTAACCGATTCACCGAGGACACCTTTTCTCCTTTAAAAAAATAAAAATAAAAATCATAAACAGGGTAAAATACTCCTGCATTTGAATTAATGTGTAGAATTATTTCAGCTCACATGTTGAGATCATTACTTTGCATTTACATTGTTAAAATGTTGAATTTTTATTTGGGCACTAATATTCCAACACGATGCGGGCAATACTGTAGTCTTTGTCTTTTTCAATTCCCTTTAAAACAAACATTTATGCAAAACTTGTCTGCTATTTCGCTGTAAATGTAAATGTAAATGTAGTGTTTCCTGCAACTTTAAAAGACACGCCATAATGATTTTTACAGATTTTGCTGTTTTGACACTGGCTAGAGGTTTCCTATTGAGGGAAGAGAGACCATGTTAAAACGTAGGCATGCGTGAACCCTGACGGTGAGTCAGTCTTGTGCATCTACAGCGGTGTGTGTGTACGTGTCTCTCCATGAGAGTCCTCCACAAGCTCCCTGTTGCCTCAGGCTTCCCACAGTGGAACCCACCAATGGCCACAGGGGCAGGGAGGTGCCAATGAGTGTGACAATGCACATAAACATCTCTTTTACACCACCTGTGACGCCCAGCGACAGGTGCTATCTGACTAGTGATCTCACGCTAAACGCTACCGCTCGCTTTTTTGTGGTGAGTGATAAACCTGGCATTTAAACACAATGTGTCTCAATGAGAAACCAGCTAAATTAGAATCCAGAAAGGAAGATGAGAAATGACAAGGGAAGGGAAAGGCGTATTTAAGTCATTATGACACACACACAGAAACCAAAGACAACTCCTTAAAACTAAATTGAACATGAGTTTCCTAACAGATTAAACCTTTAGGAGTTGAGGGCCACGAGTGCAAAAGTTACAAAATCACAGTGTGGGATAGCGTCAAAAAGCACACAAAACCAGGCAGAAGAAAACAAACGGTGACAAAATCCACAATGAAATGTCACTGGGACGCAAATACTAAATACTATGACAATACTGCGTTTACTGTGGAAATGCCTATAATCGTCTAGTGCTGGCAAGCTGTGAAACATTTGACTAATGTGTAAGATGGCGCCTGGTTTACATAGCAAACTGTCTAGGAGCCTTTTGAAACGCGACTTTCACATGGTGCCATGTGCCTGGCTGGAGAATAAACACGCTAAAAGTGATGCGGGACACATTATATGTAATGGAGACTTGCAGCTAGCACACACATGACTAAACAACAGCTACTGTATAAGAGTATTGGCTAAATTATCACTAAAATTACAGTAATACCTCCCCTAAGTTTTGAGAGAAGCTTATTTACTGTATGTAATGACACATAATCCTCTGATCCATGACTCACTTTCCATGCATTGCTATAGGCTGTGGAATTGCTCTTAATTACTAATAGAACAGTAGGCGTAGATTAACATATTTTGTGTTAAAAAAAAAATCCAACTGAGTGTGAAGAAAATGATCTGCCGAAATACAAGACAAGTCAAACTGACATAACCTTGTCCTCAGTGCTAAATAAATCTTTCCATTACCCCAGTTTTAACATGTATGTGATACTGATAAAAGATACTACATTGTTAGACATGACATTCCACATTGCCAATCTGCTTTTGTCATCTAATTTTTCCCCCAAGAGTGCAAGCCAAGAATACAAACGAAGTTGTGATAGGTCAACTCAGTTAAACCTTGATAAACTTCCTCCAAAGCTAGTCTATTCTGTAGCCTACCATATCATGTGTCATTCATGACTGGAAGGCTCTAAAATACCAAAAAGCAGCATTAAGTTAACAATTTTTATTAGGCCTATAATTTTAAAAAAAAAGTTTTCATCTTGTGATTTTCACATTTATAGTCCATCCAGACATCACGACCAAGGTTTTCAAGTAGCCCAATGCTCTTTCTAGGCAATGTTGCAATTTGATATCAACTTTCATTTTTATAGCTCCAGGTTATTTTGACAAAACAGCAGGCCCTCAGATATTTCCTAAATATAGATATGATTCATTATATCACTAAACGGAGATAAGATCTTGCAATATTCTTTCATTATGTTTTAGTCAATCTGCTTAAGGAAATGCACTAAGGAGGATAATTCACGGTATTTTCCTTCGTTGCTTTTTCCTCATATCATGGACAGCCTATACTTGTTTAACCTGCATAGAGCCACCCAGTGTTGCCTGTAGTGTTATCCTGCTTACAAATTATCCACAAATCTTACAATAACGAATACAATTTAAAATACTTAGATTTGACTTTTTTCACTACACCTACTGAATATGTTGGGCTACTTAATGATTCGACAGCAGCTGTCAACTAAACACGCAGGGCAGCCGACAAAAAAGGCATCATTAAAATAAAGAAAATTGTTGTTTTTATGTAATAAGATTGGTGCTAAAAGACGGTGTCGTTACCTGGCAGGCTGGCGCAGACCTGGCTGAAGATGAGTGCCAGCACGACCGCGGTGAGACGCAGCGAGGCCCGCCGCTGTCGACCGAACCGCGGACTGGGGAGCAGCAGCATCCTTCGGGTTTAAGACTGGAGAACCGATTACGGGGAAGTGGGGTTTGTCAGTCCCCCATCTCCTGTTTCGGTCTGCAGACCGCACCAGAGCACGGCTGAAAAGCTAGCAGGCAGCGGTGGAACTCACTTGGTTCGAGCTTCGTTCTCTGAATAATCCGCGGCGGGGCTAAAGATAGCGGAGAGCTGAGATTCAACTCCACCACTGAGAGATTAGTGGTGAACTGCGAGCGATAGGGGGAGGTTAGCCTACGTAGCGGAGGTTCCTGTTGTCATGACGTCATGACAGGTGTAGTTGCTATGCCTTTGGCCTACAATTTGTCTTTAGTAAATAGTAGCGAATAATTATTTCCATAATAATATCCGTCGAGATAATATTAGATTGAATATGATAAGATATGTTATTAATCTTCAAAGAATTGTATACTTTGACAAGATAGATTGTGGGCGTACACGAGCATGGGTAGTTGGAACAGATGACAGTTGTGATCGGTGAATAGTTAACAAATGGGAATGTTATTTCAGTCAGAGAATACCATAAGAAAATATTCTTACTGTTTTTGTTTCGTTGGTGTCCCAGGCCTTTTTAAAATGTCCTTGTTTGTCTTGTTAATGTTTGTTTAGATATGCTCGGGAAGAAATCCTCAGGCCTTATAGAAACAAATTGGCTGTCACAGCAAAGGGGTTGGGTTTTTATTTTACCACATTTTTTATATATAAAAAACATCACTGGAATAATTTACTATTTTTACTACACAAATGGAAGTCACTATTCACTATTTGAGCTGAACAGAAAATGGCCCCGTTTACTTCTATTATAACTGGGGGATTGGCTATAGCAGTGAAGCATGGACTAACATAAAATAGGAATAGGACTATAAAAACCGAAATGATCATTACAGTAAAGCATTTCAGATGAAGCTAAATTGACCAGAGGATAGGGTTCAATGTGTGTGTGTGTGTTTTGCATGTAGGCTATCAGATTCAACCCACAGCATCTCCATTTCTATGAAAATTCCATCAAAGTATCTCACCCTATGTGCTATGGAATTTCACTTGTGGTTAAAATCCATTAGAAAAACTGGCTTGCACTCCACTCTACTCTCCCCCACTATACAACCACATGTAAACCTACTTTCATGCACTGTTGTGTTTCATACACAACTGTGACCGGTGGCACACATTTGGGGTTCTGGGGTAGCTATAACACAATCAAGTGTTAAACAATCGAGTGTTTAAATTAGTCATTTGGATTAAGTTTTATAGGAATAGGGCCTACATAAGAGTAGGTGGCGCAGAAACAAGGGTATTTGAGACCATGTGAAATTTATTGGCGAGATTGCTCACAATCTGCAAATAAATATGATTACAGAGTACAGAAGTTATAGAGATAACGAAAGGACATATTTCATGCATCCCCTTTGGCACTTTTTGCTGTTCTCACCATCAAAAACCTTCCCAAACGGTAATAAATACAGAAATCAGAAATCAAAATTCTTCTTCTCCGTGGTGCTTTGGTCCTCTGAGAGAACGGTCCTTTAGACCTTGTACTCACACATACTGAGGTATACAAGTTGGAAAGGCCTTACACACACACACACACACGCACGCACGCACGCTACCCCAACAGTGTTTAAGAAGTCCACTGTGCAAACATGACAGAATTTATACGTGGACACCAAAACACTATTATCCTACACAATTATTTCATCATATGATCTTAATTGTGTATTAATAAAACAAAAATAGTATTAGTGAATTAAAAGAAAGTGAACAAAAATTACTAGTAAACCTAAGATTAAAATATTAATGTTTCAGAATTCTTGCATATAGCCGTTAAACATATTAATGCCCAAAGTAATTAATCCTGTTCTGTAATGTGTATATGCGTGTGTATACCAGGAACATGACAGAAAGAACGATACAAGAAGTCAAATATAATGTCAACAGATCAAACAATACTGTTCTTAAAAAATAATAGTAGGCTAATAAAAAAAATAAAAGGGTTGTATAATCTTAAACCTACTGCGGATTAAATCTTTTACAGAATTTCCTACAGAATATTTTAGAAACATTTGAGCACAGTATGAATTTTAGTATGAATTATATCACCTACTTATTTTGGCAGGTCAAATTGGATTTGAATGTTTTTTGCAACTAGATCTTGTTGAATGACAATGAATAAAGTGTTTATGATTTTAGTATCTAAATTATGTATATTATTTTAAAGTTAAATAAAAAGGTGATCTCTCTTTTACACACACACACACACAGTCAAACTATGGGGTTATCCCTCTTAGAATACAATAGGCCGCAAGTGCAATGCATTCTGGGACTGTCGAACAACCGGATGAGACTAGAGTTCAGTTCTGACATAACTCTTCACACTGCAATTAATTGTACAACAAATGATCACCGCACCTTTAGAAAACAACCTTCAGTAAGTGTCATGATCTACTGGGAATCACATAATTATTTATAGCCAAGTGTTATCTGGGCCCATAACACCCTTTCAGAACCAACAAGAGTTTCATCTGATAGCAGCACTGGTGGTCTCTAATCACACACATAAGCAATCAAATGCAGACACGCGAATAATAATAACACACAACTCTAATCATGTTCACACTTCCCTGAAGTAGCCTACCAAAAACTAAAAATAAATCAAATTGGCCCCAATATACCCTTCACTGACACGTTCCTGACCAAATTAACTCTAAACATCAAACAGTAGCGGAGCAAACTGTTGAGGGAACTCTTTTCTGTCTATAAACCTCAAGTCAACAGTCAAAAATCTGTTTTAAAAAATCGGGACTTCAAACTACTGCATAAAGAATCAACTGCTGCCTTTCCTTTCAGTTTCTCTGAGGTAAAGACCTTGCCAAATTCTATTTAAAAATTGGAGGAGTTGCCTACAACAGCGATGCTTGAGTTTAGACTTAGGCATCTAAACATCTCTTTCCCATGATGTTACCATCGCTACGCTGTGAGAATATAGAACGTAAGCCTATCATCTACTGAGCCTTCTGTCACGACGTGTGGCCTGCTTGGCTCTCCTCCATCGCTTGGTGAGGTGCAGGTGGAGTCAGTCTTGGCCCCCCTCTGTGGTGGTAGGGGCTCTGAGGTGCACATCAGACACTGACCAGGGTTCAGTGTGGTGTGACCCGTCGGCAGAGGTCAGGGGTTAGCATCCGCTCCGCCGTCGGAGTTCTGCGGTGAATCTGGAGGGGAAACCTGTGTTTCTGAGCTCCGCTCTGACCCCTGCTGGTCTGCTGCCGCCCTGCAGAGCTGCTGGCCCGCTCCCTCGCCTCTCAGCTCTCCCCCCTCTTCCTCCTCAAGCAGCAACTCTCCTTTCTCCAGGACAAACTCCAGCGTGGGACCTCTCGCGCCCCCTGCCTCCACCTCCCCCTCCTCCGCCAGCCGGAGCTTGATGTTCATCCCGAGGGGTTTCCCAGGCTTATCTGGACGGTAGAGAGTACACGGAGTTACATTCATTCAGTTTTTAATGCATGCATGGCAGACCTGCGGTCGGTGACTCCTACATGTAACAATAGATCATATCTATCTAATGCCGGAGGTCACAGAAATTGGTCGCTTTACTTCTGCATTCAAAATAAATCTGGATGGGTCAAATGAGAGCCTTGTTGCCATGGGATAGAAGGCGGAGCTTGCTATATTTAACAAAACAAAAAAATTACAAAATCATTGCAAAAACAACCACAACACGAGCCAGGACTCAGCTCCAAGCCCTAAGCATCGTCTGTGCCATGCATTAGGCGTATGAATGCAGCGTTTAAATGTCAGCCGCCGCTCTCTGCCCCCTCACCGTGGCCCAGCTGCCTCTCCTTGGGCAGCAGCAGGACGTCTACGTTGTGGTGCTCCTTCAGGGCCGAGGTGAGCACCGCTCCCTCCCGGCTGAACAGGAACACCAGCGGCAGGCCGATGTCTGCGGTGGAGTCCCCGTCCCCCACCATCTGGAACAGAGGGGTCTCCTCGCTGTTGCTGTCCTCGCGGTGGTCTGTCGGGATGAATGGGGAGACTGGGTTTACAACGCATCAAACACCGTCTGCTGCTGCGTCTGGGAGGGCTGGTGACAACTGATTTATGGTTGTTTACTCTTTTTTTTTCATAATGTATATTCAGTTTTGGCTTGTGATCACACTTGTCAAGCAAAAACAACAAAAAAGATATAGCCACAACCCAGGGGGGGGGTTATGAGAAATGAACCAATCAAAACGTCTGAGAACAGCTGCGGTGTATTTGTTGTATATTGGCAAAAACACACAATGGAACCAGTGCAGGTGTTTTGGGGATGCTGTGACAATACTCACCTATGAAGATGACTCCTATAGCTCCAGCCTCCTGCAGCCTGCGAGCTTTGCCAGCGAACATGCAGTCACCGCGCAGAGCAAGTGCTATACGGCCCTTCAGCTCAGCGGCGTTCTCTATTGGGGCACATGCTGTGTAGGGAACTGCTTTCACTATGCTGCCCTTTACCTAGTGTGTATATGGGGGGGGGGGGAAGAGAAAGAGAGAGAGAAAGAGAGAGAGAGAGAGAGAGAGAGAGAGAGAGAGAGAGAGAGAGAGAGAGAGAGCAAAGAACAAAGGCAGTGGTCACACATTCTTAAAGCTTCAATCTAGCATTTCAAAGTTCTGGTCATTTTGGCGACACCTACAGACAACACCCTATTGGTCCGAATGTATAAGAAATTGTTCTCTCCTTAAAATAGGTCTGAAAAAGTGGAGTCATCTTATCTAAACAGATGGCGCCAAATATCAGTAAAACAAGTGTTCACACTCGCAGCCACCGTCCCTCACAACTAGCATACAGTGCCCAGGGCCTGAAAGACGGAGCGTGATCGTCTTGAACAAAGTGGCTCAAAAGCAGGTCAAAATGGTTTTAGAGTTTGAATGATTATTAGACATTCGGGATACACAGTAGAAAAATACTACCAATATGAACCTTCGAGATGTTGACGAACTAGACCCAAAACATTATGGCCACTCACCGATGAAGCGAATAACATTGATTATCTCGTAACAACGGCGCATGTCAAGGCCTGGGATATATTCGACGGTAAGCCAACAATACACAGTGCACCGCAACCTGCTGCGTGACCACAGACCAGTCAGAGTAATTATCTGGCTCATCGGCGGATGTCGGCACTGGAAAACAGCAGCTCACCCCGTGTTCCTTCTTGGTAAGGTCCATTCCAAACTTCGCCGGGCCAGCTGTCAGGACCGTTCTGCCCAGAAATGGGGGGGATATGAGCTGCACTATGTGCGGCACCACCACCTCCTCTGGTGCCTGGCTCACCTCTGCCACCAGTTTCACGCGGTACACTCCTTTATGGTCCTGACAGGGAGGAAACACACGGACCTGGCCATTAAAAACCTCAATTACAGCAGAGTATTACCGTAGTGGTGACACTAATATATCACTAATATCAGTTCTTATGCAAATCATGAGCCAATAGCTAATTCATTATTAGTTTTATTCAAGTGTCAAGATAAAAAAAATGTGTACGTTGTTCCAAAGTAAACATGAGACTAGGTTGTCACAACATGCTCTGATGTATATAATGTAATAAGGTACACATGTTTATTTGTTTAACTATGTACACCAATGATGCCTTTGTAAGAACACACTTCTGTGTCTATGGTGTATCGAACAGGGTACTCATGGTAACATTTGTAACCCTGTACTCTCGCGTATACTTTGGTAACAACGTACTCTCCGACTGTGCCGAGCCGCAGCCTTGTTCAGCGGTGTCAGAGAGATGCCCATGCTTTTCAGGAACTCCACCGGCTCCATGCCACTGTCGTGGAGGGGTAGTTCAATTTCCCTGAAAGACCAAATTGACACAAGAACTTGTGCATATACTTCAATTACCACATTTGTCAGATGACCGTGATAAAAAGCTACTGTGATTCAAAACACAGGTATGTGCTTTTTCCACTCTAGCACTCACAAAATCAGGCACTAAACAATAAAGACTACATAGGGACAAAGTGGCAGTGCTAGACAAAACAAAACACCTGGGAGCTGTGAAGACGTGATGAGTGCTTGACTTTCTTCTCTTGCTAGAGTAGCATAATTCTACCTGGCATTCATCTTCTTCACTCAGTGTGTAGATTTGCACACTTTTAAAACACAGTTACAGTACATTTGTTCTATTGCTCTTTCCTGGAAATACACTGAGCAGATCGATCTTAGCCCTAGGGGTTTTCACTTAAAGCCACTGCTATCTAGCTAGAGGTTGAGATAAAATAAAGATTACTGTTCAAGCTTAAAAGGTACAGTACACAATTGTGAGCAGACTATGGTGGTGCGGCTTTAAGGTGCATCATTACGGCAGCGTGAGCAAAGGATGACCAAGATTACACACGGCCACTTGAACTGTACACACACACACCTGACAGGTAAGGAGTGGAAAGCCCTCCCCACCCCAGTGAGGTACTTATAGCTATCTCGGATGGTCTTGGCGAAGGAGGGGTTGCCGGGAAACAAGGTCTGGGCACTGGGGCAGGAATACGTGAACAGGTCCTCATCCTGGGAAATGGCAGTAGCGTCCTGGAGGAAATGAGACAGTGGATTAGAGGGGACTTCACATAGAGACAGCAGGAGGGCTTCTAGAAACAACCTGCCAATTCATTAGCTACATTAACTACTGGTTAGTATTCACAATTCAAAGCTACAATCTCTCAATTTCCCATTCAAGTCGTTTTGGCAACATTAACCAATATCCAATACCAATAATGAATTCCTTTAAAACCAGTTTATAGACAGTTCTGTTCATCCTCTCCTATATAATAACGATGTTATGTTACTCTGCTGTTTGACGCAGAGATCATTTTTATCACCAGAATAAACAAACTATCATAAGTGCAGATGGGAAGACCTTCGTGAATGGGCAGCTGAATTAATATTGTATTTCCTTAATAAGTGATAAATAGCAGCCAAACCTGTAGGGAGGCCATATGCTAGTGTGCGTGTTTGTGTATGTGCGTATGTATGTGTGTGCGTCCTCACGGTGTTGTTGCCATGGCAGGGTGGCTGGGCCGTGGACAGAGAGACAGGAAGGAGGTGAGCCTCCGTAGTGAAGATGTAGTCGTCGATGTTGAATGGCAGCTGGCTCTTCTCAGAGAACAGCAGGTACAAATACTTAAACATCTCCGCCAGGAAGAACGAGTCCATCCTAAACGCACAAATGGAGTATACGTTGTGATTCTGCACATGTAAAAACACGCACGTGCAAGAAGGCAGACACGTGCAAATTAAAGGCCTGTGTCCACCAAATGCGTTCTTTGCACTGGCAGCGCCCACAAAGTTATTTTCAGAGCGCTTCTGCCAAGCCCTTACGATGAGCTCCAAACACAGCAGGTGGTGTTTGCCAGTCACTCTACCTGTCTTCGTGAGTGCCAGTGCGGACATCCTGCACGGCAGCGAAGCCGCAGGGCACCCGGGCGTAGGCGTTAAGCTTCTCCACAATGGACTGTCCCACTTTGAGGTAGTAGGGGTCGCCTGTAGCCTGTGGGGTCACACACACACACACACACACACAAACACACTGATATAGGTTGTTACAGCACTAATTGTAGCAAACCACCTGGTTGGCGACTTTACTAAACAAATAAACGAATAAAAAAAAGTCCTGAAAGCAGAGGTTCTCTAAGTGTGGGTCAGTGGGCTCTAAATTAGATAATTTACCAGATACTTTTAAGATTTATGGTTCAATAGTTTATAGTATTAAGGATGGAGGGGTTAAGCATCTAGCTCAAGGATGCTTTGGGATCAAACCCAGACCACCCAGACTATAAACCTAACCCTTTCAATATATTATCTTTAACAAAATGTGCATCTGCTTGTTTCCATCGTGTATGTTTTATGTTGTATTATGAGGTGGTTAATGCTTAATAAATATTCCTCACCTTGTAGAGGTAGTAGGTGCTTTCTGCAAACTCTGGTCTCAGTGGATGTTGGCCCCAGTGAACCCTGAACTCTGTGGTGAAAGCCTATGACACAGTCATACACAGTCATAAATGACACAGTGTCTCAATCGCACACCTTTCAGATTTCAACCCCCAAAGTCTAGTTCGTTTGACTAGTGTGACTAGTGTTCGTTTGACCAGCGGGGGAGTGGGGAGGGGGGACAATCGTGCTTGGGCACAGTACAAGGCAACCGGGCCTAGTGTGAGTACGCCCTTAGTAAAAGGTCGTTGAAACAGTAATTCAAGGGAATATAACCATATCCGCATTTAAAAGGAAGCATACCTCTGGTAGAAACTTGTGTTGCTTGGTGACTTGATAAAGCATCTCATGCGTCTCAATAGCTGGCTTCAGGTCTCCTCTCAGAACCTGTGGGCAACAAGACTGCTGTGATTGACAAAACATCCTTAAAAAGGTAAGGCATCATCCAGTTCAACATGTATAGGCCCATGCAACACAACTATGAATATGGGCACAAGTTTTGTTTTTCAAATTAACACTTTTACTCTTTTATTCATTCTCTTATAAACTGTATTTATAAAAACAGTATTATTACGTTTTATTATTGTCATCGTCATCATAGACGTCATACGTCAGCATGTCCAAATATAGACTTCTGGTTCAAACCCAATTTTTTTTTCTTCCTCTTCTTGCTAATGGAAGGGGTCCATTGATTTGTGTCACAAACAGCACATAAGGCAGACGTGGGTGACGCAAATGATCTGCTTAGCTAGCAGACATCAGCAGAGTACCCAGCGGCCATTAGAGAGACAAATGTACGCAGATAAGAACGCCCTAGCTGGGTAAAAGCCTGCGTGGAAGGCAGGCTGTGCCAGAGATAATTATCGTCGACTTTCCCCAGAGAGAAATCACGTTGCATACCGACGTCATGCGACTTGTGGGGGTCGATTTTTCTATTACTACTTCTGTAGTGACTACAGACAGAGGCGCTGACCTGGAGCCCAGGGAAGAAGGCGAGGAGAGAATCCATCCAGCTGCGCACGCTCACAGTAGGGTTGTGCATGTGCACGTTCAGCAGCAGGGGAGGCTGGCTGATGTATTTCATAATGGCACTGTAGTGCTGGGGGAAGAGGGAGAGCAAACGGCAACACAGGTGTTACGCTGACGAGCCACCGGGTGGGCCGAAAACAATGAGGAAAAAGCGGAGAAAGGAACTGGAGAAAAAAGGAGAACTCACAGTGTTGAACCTGTCGAGATAGACATTGTCTCCGAGCAGGATGTAGGCCTTCATCAGATACTCGTAGTACGAGTCAATACCAGCGCCCACTCCACTGTCTACAAATACACAAGTAGGGGACCGTAACGTGCCTAGAAAGACACTACGCAGCCTAGATTTACTAATCCCTGTTGTTAAAGGGGGGCGGAGCTAGTGAGAAACTCACTGAAGTCAGCAAACGTCACCCTCAAATGAACCAATCGTAAACAATGTATGAGATGTCCAGTTGAAACAAAGGGTTTGTGTGCTTCTAAGCTGGTCTATGGGTCTATATAGAACATGTGTGTTTACTGTTTGCGTGACAGTCTCACCCCTCCGAACCCAGTCTCCGTTGTGGATGTTGATGACCGTTCCCACCAAGTTGCTTCCCCTCTGCCTCTTGTCCCACAAGACATCCAAGGCTTTCCTCGCATGTTCCTTTAAAGCAGCAGACGTCAAGGTTTTGACTAATATGCACGAACACACAAAAGGTAATGACATGAAAAATAATATGAACTCCATCAAATAGTGTGGACATTATCTAAAACAATGAAAGCACATTGAAAAACACTAACATATTTCAAAATCGTGATAACATCTCCATTAGTTAGTATATGCAAGACGTATGAATAAAATCTGCAGGGACATTTGACCGTTTCTCTCTGCTTGCTCATTCCCAGACTCAGGTGTCATGCTTATTTGCATACTATGATATGATAGGCTAAGACACAAGGGGGCGGGGTCTTTTAGAGAGCCCGCTGCTGGATTACTGCTGCTGCGACACAAGCTCAGGTGATAATATTTCTAAATGTTGTATAGAGTTTATGACCATTTTATGGTCATGAATATGCAGTATTCTGTGTTACAGTTACTTTTATTGGGCCTAAACATTTGTTGTAATAGTATTTAGTAGATTACTGTTAGTTTGCTCAGGTGCGCTTTGCATAATTAAAAACTCAATAGTGAAGCTGCTTTGGGTTTGTTTGATTGTATTCATGTGTACAATATGGTTTTATATAGAGGTTACAGTATGGGAGCAGAATTTAAAGAGGCTTTTTTAGGTGCTGTTTTAGGGTTATTCCAGGCCATTGGATACCACTCCCAGTTAAAAGGTGGGGTGGATTACCCTTGCTCTGGAGGAGAAGTCTCAAGTAAGTTGTTGCTCAAGTTACCAGAAGGCACGAATGTACAGGTTTGGAGATGCGGGTGGTTTTAGTGCTCTAGGAGAGACAGTGTTGGGGGTGTAGCTCACAGGCCTCATGGGGATTGGGAACAGGTGTATGCAACTGAGTTAATCACCTGTCTCCCTAGAAAAGCAGAGCCAGGAGAGCAGACAAGGAGGTTGTTTGCCAACCGCCATAAAAAAAAACACACAAGAAGAAGAATAAGAAGACAAGGAAGTTGAAATACGAACACGGAAGGCTCCACGCCGGAATCCTTCTGACAATACTGGACAGTGCGCTCTGCATACGTTTATGCCTGTTACCTTAAAAATAAACTTGTCAGACTGGCTCTGCCTGAACGAACCTACGTGTATACATGTAATCCTTGTCACAGGTTCTCTCTCTTTTTCTCCAAAGACAAAAAGTTTTTTTGTAAATTAGGAGGTGCATAGGTGAGTACTATGATATTTTCTATTCAGCACATAACACAAATTTGACCCTTTTTTACATTTTGCTCACACTGTGAAAGGCTTTTCACAACTAAAACAGTGCAGAGTTGCTGCTAGGGTGTAGGATTTTACCTCCACTGATGCTGTTAGTGGACATTTCATATTCAGCTAGAGCTGCAGCTAATGGGTCCTTTGAATTTAGGTGTGCCGATTTAGACGCACATTTAGGCACACCTAAAACCAAGAATGTAGCTGTAAAATCTTTTCTGATAAACTGATTTCCTATCAACACATTTGTGTTCCAGTATCCCAGGTTGTGAGGGATGAGGGATTTATACATTAATTATCATTTGGGAGGAGTACTCCTTGAATAGATTTTGAATTTAATTCTGAACTTAATTTGTACCCAGTGTATTGTATCTAGCTAATAATACACTTGCTAGCTAACCATACATTGCTAAATAAGCAAAATTAACATTGACACATTTGGCCAAATTACCATGTTTTTTATGAAGTTATTTATTAATTAGTATATTGCCTGCTTAACTCCTTTTCTTTTCCAAAGACTAAAATGGATCTGTGAGGAAGACTTTGAAAATTTCCGAAATGAACACATAAAAATAACACTAAAGAGAGCCTAAAATACATCGGCATACAATTGTTTGATTAGTACCACATCTAGATGAAGGCTCTTTTTAGCCTTAACACTAGTGTAGGTAGTGAGCATATTACTGATGTGATAGCCCTAGTCAAATAAAAAAGGCTGTTTCAACTTTATAACCCAAAGTGCCTTGGACTTACTTCCACCCACCTCATTGAAATCCTTTAATATGTATATGTTTTTAGGAATGGCGTCTGCCAGCAGTCCCCTGTCTGAAGAGCAGTATTTGTGTTCCATCTGTCTGGATACGTTGAACCATCCAGTCTCCACAGCATGTGGACACAACTTCTGCAAAAGCTGCATCACACAGCACTGGGAAGGCAAGAGACTGTACCAATGCCCACTGTGTAACAAGATTTTCAACACGAGACCTGAATTGAGCATCAATTGTCTCTTATCTGAGACGGCCTCTCAGTTCAGAGAGTTGATTACCATGAAGGCCTGCAGCCGTTCAGCCCAGCAGTGTGCCAAATCAGCAGACGTTACTTGTGATATCTGTATTGGGATCAAGAACAAGGCTGTGAAGTCCTGCCTGGTGTGTGTGGTCTCTTACTGCGAAACTCACTTGGAACCACATCACAGAGTCCCTCGCCTGAAAACACATGAGCTGATCAACCCTGTGGGGAATCTGGAAGATAGGATGTGCAATAAGCACAGTAGACCTCTGGAGATGTTCTGCAAGACTGACAAGGTGTGTGTGTGTCAGTTCTGCAATGAGTTAGAGCACCAGCACCATACTGTGGTTCCTTTGAAAGAGAGATATGAAGAAAAGAAGGTTCAGCTGGAACAGACAGAGGTTAACGTTCGGCAGATGATCCGGGAAAGGCGACTAAAGATCCAGAAGATCCAATGCTCAGTAAAACTCATTAAAGACGACGCAGACAGACAGATAGCAGATGGTGTTATGGCCTTCAGTGCTCTCATTCATTCTATCGGGAGGAGCCAGGCGAAATTCATCTCCACCATTCAAGACCAGCAGAAATCCACAGAGAAACAAGCTGAAGGCTTAATTAAAGAGGTGGAGCAGGAAATAATGGAACTAACCAAGAGGAGCTTAGAGCTGGAGAAACTCTCACAAATTGAAGATCACCTTCATCTCCTCCAGAGCCTCTCATCTCAAATCACCCCACACACTAAGGACTGGACTACGATCAAAGTCCATCAGCCATCTTATGTAGAGACTATGAATAGAGCCCTGGGTCAGCTGGAGAAGACACTCAATATGGAGATTAAGAAGCTATGTGGTGAAGCTGAATTGAAAAGAGTTAAGTACTATGCAGTTGATTTGATTCTTGATTCTGAAACTGCAAATCCTCATGTCATTGTGTCTGAGGATGGAAAACGAGTTTATGATACAGACGAAAAGAAGAATATAACAGACAACCCTGAGAGATTTTCACAAAATACAGTTGTCTTAACAAAGCAGAGCTTCTCCTTAGGAAGATTTTATTTTGAGGTTGAAGTTAGAGGAAAGACTGAGTGGACAGTAGGAGTGGCTAGAAAGTCCATCAACAGGAAAAAAATGATCTCACTATGGCCTGTGGATGGATTATGGACTATATATCTGAGGAATAGTAATGAGTACACAGCTGGCGCTGATCTGAGTGTTGATCTGTCCATCAGAGAGAATCTCCAGAAAGTGGGAGTGTTTGTGGATTATGAGGAGGGTCTGGTCTCCTTTTATGATGTAGAGAACAGGGTTCATATCTACTCCTTCACTGGCTACTGCTTCACTGAGCCTCTCTACCCATTATTAAGTCCTCGTCATAATGATGGTGGTAAAAACTCCACACCCTTGATCATCACTCCTGTTAATAAAACAGATTAAGCAGATCCTTCGAAAGAGAGGATTCCATTTGTTTTAAAACCGCAGATGGTTTATTCTGGTGTATTTCCTGCTCAAACCTGCATTCTATTGTGATAAAAGAAGAGTACAGATGACATTAGTACTGTCATCTGTACATTTTAACTACATTTGTTTTCAGGGGTCCACACAGTGAAGTTGCTGGAGAGAGCTTTCTTATTCTCTTATTTTGAAAACTTTAAATGCAATATGCACATATTATGGTTTATTCTATTGAATTTTAGAACTCTCTGAAGCAGTTCGAACTGTTCTCTTTGAATAAAACAAGAGATTATTAATACTGTCATCAATGGAGTTTAACCTCATTTGTTTTTTAGTGGCTAAGGCAGCAAAGCCTCTGGAGCCCTAATGTATTTCTTCTTCTAAACTTAGTAGTAGGTAGGTCCAGTATGTGAACCACTTCCCATTAACCTGTTGGTGGCATTGACTAAAAGTTGATAGGCTAAACCCTTTATGAGATATTGGCCAATGAATGTTTAGGCTGTGGCTTATTTTGAAATATATATTTAAATGTATTGTTTAAACTTTTCACACACATTTTTGTGAAATTTTAGGGAAATCAGGGGGAGCTGTAAATACAATAAATGCTAATGTCGACGCAGCAGGGGGTCCAATAACTCTGCTTGGTGGATACTAACAAAAGTACTATACTAACAATCTGTATTTGTTGTCAAGCTACTTTTTATTTGTATTTTTTATTAAATAAACAACTGCTTAAGCCTTGGTGGATTCCAGCCTTTAGGCTCATATTGAATGCAGACATATTCGTACATACTGTAACAACGGGAGTGCCCCGCCCCTCCCGCTCTAGCTCGCCGGCGTATTAACCACCGGCCTGCGGCCGTCCAT
>JAOEHI010052333.1:0-16892 GCA_025447815.1 Percopsis transmontana | reverse complement strand
CAATGACCGACAGCACCTAGTGCTGCCGGGAAACCTAAATAAGGTCCCTAATCAAAACTAAGGGGTCGCACCTGTGTCGGGCTAATCCCCCCACAGGTGCGCAGCCAGGCCAGGAGGTACGGAGCGTGCATGGCCTATGCACGCCCATTGTTACAGAGAGAGAAAAAGCTCAAAGCCATTTCTTTTCCAGCAGCTACTGCTACTCAATGTGCTGTTACTCTGCGTTTGACAAACTTTGACAAATAATCTTTGATTTGATACACTACATTTTCTTTCTACTAGTTTATTCCTGTCACAGGGCGACTTCCTTCAGGTATGAAAAAGCAATCTCCAATTACAATCTCCCCAATCGAATACAGCCATGCAAGGGATAGCAATATCGCGAAATGCTCAACAATATTGTGTATAGATACTTGGAATCCGCCAAGCAGACATGTGACACGAAGCTAAACAACATTTCACTTGTAAGGTCACAGAATATTTCCTGACAGCTATGTTCAGCTCTGGAGTCGGTGATTCTAATACACTGTGTCAAGGAAGGGTGGCAGTGCTTGGCCCTCTTTGCCCATTCTGTTAGCTTGATTCACTCAGACACATATGTGCACATGCACACACGCACGCAAACAATATACACTAAAGACAAATATACAAGCAATACAGTATGTGGCCAATACACACTCAAAACACACCCGGACAGCTTTTTTCCTTAAGACATTTCTAGCTCGTAGCTCAACAACCCTACACACAGTACATTCCTGTCCTCTTCTCCCTCGAGGAAAGGAGGGAGGGAGGAAGAAAGATAAGTTATAAAGGGTCAAAAAAACTGCCCGAGACTGCAAATCCGTTACAAAGGCAAGTCATTGATTCAGGAATGTGGAATTAATGAACCCTCGGCCCAATATGACACTACAGTGTCAGACAGCGAAGAGTTATGCAGGCCGTCAGGCTCCAGTGGCCATTAGCTTAGATGGTGTGTCTGAGGATGACAAAAGAAGATGCGGAACAAGTTAAGAAGGCATTCATTAAACAAAGGCAGTTCTCCGACATCGCTCCCGCACTTAATGGCACTTTTCCCTCAAAGCCATTCAGCGGTGTGCGAGATACCTGCTCTGATCTCGCACCGATGTCGGCGTCCGTGTCGTTTTGTTTTTGATGTGTCATATGGTCGTGATATATTGAGTGTTTGTTTGGCTTGCGTGTTCTGAGCCGAATTACAGTGTTCTTCTATCTTTGCGAGTCAGAAGAAATTACATTTCAGCATTATTTTCCACTCCTATTTGGTCTATATTCCAGAACTGGACTTGTGTCCAGTTCTGGAATATATACATGTGTGTGATTTTTTTTTTTTTGTATAAGAATGTGTGAAAATATGTGAGAAATATACAGTATGTTCATCCACATGTATGCTTGTATAGGCAGCAGAAGGGTTGAATGCTATATTTACGTATGGTACGTGAAGGGGAAATAATGTGACTAATCTGCATTTCTCTGCATACGCTGGCACTGTTTCTTTAAACACACTCACAGTCTTTATTTGCGTCATATGCACTTACGGAACAGAGGCAAATAATAGCAGAAAGCCCAAGGGAAGTACCCTAGTACATTAACCAATAGATCTGAAGTGACAGATGTTGTGGGCAGATTCATTGCAAATATACCTGAGTGACAGCCTGTAAGCTTGTTGCAAGGCTTATTGCAAATTCCCCAACTGACTCAAGTTGGTGAAAGACAACTTAGAAGATGGGTTTGATTAGTTTTTATGGTGCCAACAGCTTTTTGAAATGCTTTTTTAAAACTAAGATATAACGCATAGAAATCTAAAACATAGGCGTTCCTTCATAGCCACATTCAACATCCTCAATGGTGTGAAGGTTGAAAAGTACGTTTGAGGACATAGGCTACGCTTGATTTGAACATCATTTTTTTATGTTGTTGTCTTTAGTCAACAGTGAGGGCTAAAAGACCATTTAAGGTCCATACAGCCAAGTCAATTGTCATTTTTGGGTAACACGTCTCTGCTTCATAAACTGGAGGGAATTTGGCGGGATTTAAACTCAGGAACCATTTAAAAAGAGTCCAATCTTGGCTAAAATGAGAAATGTCAATATTCATTCCTGGGAAGAAAAAAATATGACCCCCCCAATTCAGAAGTACACACTCGATTAATTTAGCACCCTCTGTGTCTATGCACACACACACACACACTCACACACACAGGCACACACACCTAGCGTCGCCACAGAAACCTTTTCAAGTGGTGATAGCGGCTCATCGAGGGAGGGTGCCAGCGTTGATTATCTGGAGGTTCTCCTGTCTGACCTGGATTTAAAGGTTATTAGGGGGGGCAGCTGCCCCCCCCCCTCCCCCCCTATCGCCAGGCCTTCGGCGCGGCTGGGGAGCCTCGCCTCGCATCTCAATGTTTCATTACCGGCAGAAGAGCCGAGGCGCCGATTCCTTCACCCGAGCTCTCCTCCTCGCGCCTCCTGTCAGCACACTCCCCCGTTCCTCCACATCAAGCAGAGAGGGGGAGAGGGGGGGAGGGGGAGAGGGGGGGCAAAGCATGACAAATTCAAATAAATGAATTGCGAGAACTGAGGATGACACACCTCTCCTCCTCTGAAATAGAGAGAAAAGAGAGAAGAAGAGGGAATAAACCCCAAGAGAGCAAAAAATAACCCTCTAAGGAATACAGGAGAGGTCAGGGATACATCCAGCAAAAGGGAAGGAGGGAAAATAGGCTGGAATGAAAAGTGTGTATGTGTGCGAGAGCGAGAGCGAGCGAGCAAGCGAGAGAGAGACAACTTTATCATTTCCATGTTGGCTGTCCTCCTTCAGCCCTTTAACTCCCATCGCTATTCCTCTCCTCAAAAGGTAACGAGTGACAGTAATTGGTAGATCTTACCGACCTTTTCCTGTATTTCAGTTGTACATGTGTCTGCGTGTGTGTGTGTGAGAGTGAGAGAGACAGAGAGATTACAATATGCGCATCTGCTGCATAAACTGACTGTAGTTATGTTCAAGAGAGTACTTTTCATTTGGTGATACGTGCTCCTAACAATGTTGTGGCACATAACGTGACCCACTGGGCTGACCCCATCAGTGCATTGTAAAGGCAGTAATAAGTCCCACTCCAACAAGACTACTTGTGGCATAATACACAACCCTGGTCAGTAAGTATGTGAAGGTCAATTTTGTGATGTAACCTTGCCTGCATATACGTAGATGTTCATCGTGATTTTTATTGGAAGTAATTGCGCTGTGCAAATCGCGCTGTGTTTATTTATTTATTTCTTTTTTATTATTCGTTATCTTATTTCAGCATGCACAACATGAACAATACATCAAAACATTTGGATCAAAAGCAAAGAGTTTAGAGACAAGGGGGTTTGAGTCGGGCTGGGGGGGTTGAACGCGCTGATGCAATACCTTAACAGATGATGTGAGGCAAATTTCAAAGGTTTGTCCTCAGTCAGGCTCCGGTGAAACTGTTAACATCTTCTGACTTGTGAGGGAATAAAATATTCCGTCATGGTATGGATTTGAAAAGCTTCAAAGCTAAAGTACACCAAAATTGTGTTTTTTTCCCCCAATGGTTCTAAAAAATAGGCAACATGTTTTGTAGTCATCCCTTCTCTTAACATGTCTGGAATGGGGTTCTTGTACTTCAAACCAGAATGGGGAGAGAATTTCAGCTTTGGTATTTGTGCTTTGTGAGACATTTGCTTTTATCATTAAATCCATTATTGTATAATATTAAACACCACAGTATGCAGGAAATATGTGCAAGAGAGAAGATATTATTTACCACAATGTTGAAATTACCCAAGGTAATTTCATATTTACGTAATTACTTATTTAAAGCATACATATTTTTGTTAATGATCAAGCACTTAGCTACACCAACCACAATGGCAGGTTGTGCCTTTAGGAGCTACTTCAGGTTAACAAAATTTATAGTTATATGTGGCGTATTCAAATGCCGAACACCATAGAGAGAGAGGAAGACACTAAGCCATATTCCACCTTGAGAATCTCCTCTTTACAAGATTCTATTTTTCCTAGTTTATAATTTTTATATATGTTTTCACTTTTAACATTTATTCATCTTTTATCATTATAAAGTGCCGTAATAGACCAAAAACATATTTGTCCAACAGAGACACTTGGGGATTATTTTTGTTTATGTAAAAACCAGCTTTATAGATCAATCCGACTGGCCCTTTTTGAGCAATCCTTGTGGAGTTGACGTAACCAAACTGGCTTAAAAGACAGCTGGCTTGCTAGAATACCCTTCTGGAATCTCAAAGACGCCATTGCTCTACGTATCAAGTCTCCAGGACATTTCAAATATATAACGCTACAGCACGCCTCTCGCTTATTGGAGGTGAAGATCTCAGCCCGAACTGGTTCGGAAGGACGTTGTGAAGACTGACCTAGGCCAAAACCGCTCTGGGCCTTATCACCAAAAGAATGTTTGCACCAGCTCATCTGTCAAAAGACTAGTAAACCGAGCCAGGTGAGCGCTTCTGAAGAGCAGAAGTCCCGGCGCCCCCCTTTGTCCCACAGCTGTGTTGTCGTGTCACCAGAAGCATTGATGGCGGGTGTTGCCTGCTGTCTCCCTCGGGGGAAGCCCACTCAAATCCCACTATATGTCGGTGACGTCACCTCTCCTCTCCAAACAAGTACAGTAATTATTCTGCTCAGGTTTTGATGCGCTGGTTAATAAAATAAAAGAGTTTCCCAAACTGTCTCTCTCCCTTCCCCGCCTAATAGACTGCTAGGTTTGACCAGGGTTTGGCCATGCCAATGTCTAAAACTTTGCATTGCATTCCCCGTATAGCTTCCTGGTATATTGAAATGAAGCAATATTGTGTTATGGATTGAGTACCAGATTGTTGAAACCTAAATATTGTGTTTGCTACTGTTTTTTTATTTACGTGAAGTTGTTTTTGCATACTACATAATAGTATTTTTGGTCTTATCTACACTGAATTTATGTAATAATCTCACTTTATATTACGTAAGAAGTTGTTTTCCTGGTTGATATCACAGAACACAGTCAATCCTATTGTCATGTAATTGATCACAACATATGAATTATTAATAGATCATACTCGTATCCCCGAACAATCATCCGGGTGGTGTCTCAAAGATAAAGTCAAAAGATTTAAAATTAATAGATTAGGTGTGGTGTAAACAAACTCTGGCCTCACTAAAGCATTATGGGTAATCTTGACGAAGCAATTCATGTATATAAAATGTGCTCTGCACTGCTCGCTAATTGCAGTATTCACAAATCCTTTGAATTCTTTGTCAAAATGTGTACTAAATAGAATAACTATAATGGAACAGAGTTGAACTGAAGTGAATTAAAGTATCTATGAGCTGAATGGATGTAAGGTTGAATCGTTCTTCAGATCATATCACAGTATATCAGCGTCGATAATCCTTCAACTACTCCCCCGAGCCTGTATATAGGGGTACGTTAATCTGCATCCCATCGACCTACTGCATGTGTTAACCTCATGTTTCTACATGTGCTCTTTAGGTGTTATCCCTCTTCTCATCTGCGTTTTTCATCCTCTTACTCATTTTCACTTTGGGAACTGCTCGCATTAGGTTCTCACCTTCCTAAGGTTCTTTGTTACAGTATCTGGTAACAAGATTAATGGTTTCTTGAATGCATTCCATTCCTGCTTTTACAGAAAAAATTGAATGAAAAAAAAAAGCAGATCAACACATTTTACGAAATATTGGCTCAAAAATGTTCCATTGTTTCACTGAGTTTAATTCAAACTTTGAGAAAATAAATTGGGTATACAGTATATATTTTTCTCTTTTGAAAATAAAATAAATTGGTGGTGTTAAATTCACCTGAAATAAATGGACATTATATATTTATGTGAACTTTTTTTCATTTATTCTTATTTTGTATTTCTTGAAACACTCAATGGGCCCTATTTTAACAATCTAAGCGCACAGTCAAAAGCGCATTGGCGCAAGTGCATTTAGGGGGTGTCCGAATCCACTTTTGCAAGTTTAATGGTGGTCTCAGCACCAGGCATAGTTCAAAAGGGTTGTAGTCTAATGATTATTTGTGGGTGTGTTTTGGGCGTTACATGGAATAAACCAGAGTGTTATCTCCCATTCCCTTTAAGAGCCAGGTGCGCTTGCACCTTGGCGGATTGCTATTATAATGGGGCATTTGCCAAGTAGTAAGAAATAATTAATTTTCTTCAGAGGAAACTGATATGTTCATGCGCGAAGTGAAAGCTTGTAAATGTAAGATAGAGCCCAATGTGTTTCTGTGCTTTAATGTTTCCCCTGTAATACTTAAACCAAGTTGTTAAAGCTTACAGCTTTGGATTGGATAGAGAAATTATTGCAGCTTTTCGATAGTGGAGCCAAGCATTATAGAATAGCTAAATGAGAAGGTGCTTTTGAACTGTTGACAATTAACTCAAATGTTAGTGAGTCAGAGTGGCTAGTACTTGTAAGCCTAAAGCCTGCATGTGTTTGTGATGACGTACTGTATATTTCAGCACCATGGACAGCTGCATCTCGAAGCTGCAGTCACTAAGGTTTTCCAAAATCACAAAGAACTCTTTATATACAAGTATGGTTGTAACCAAAATAAAACTAATGGCAAAACAACACCTCTAGATATAGCCATCTATCCTTTTTTGTTGTCAGTCAATTCGAAACTAGAGAGTTAACTTTGAATTTGCCCTCAACTCTCACTGAGGTTGATACCAGTTCAGTTCTCACCAACCTTTTACTTTAAATGAATGTATATTGTTTCAATACAGAGGTAGGAAAACAAGGTTAAAAAAGTATAAGTTTACCCTATGTAGCCTAGCTGAAGACAAGTGCCAAGTCCTAATTCCTTAGTATGTACTACATACTTAGGCAAGTGGCAATTCTCAGTGGTAATTTACTTACTAACACCATATCATTTGATGAAATATGGCTGAAATATGCGCTAAATGTTAAACATGACCATGTGATTACATACCAATAGTATGCAATTTCCATATGCTTTATTGGTTTTAAATGCTAATTAATATGCAAATGATGTATACTAAACACTATAAATACTAAACAGACAGGAATATCTACACAATGTGTCAAATGTTATTTTATCCTATTTTTTTTTTTATTTCATTAGTTCATTTCCATTCATTAAATACATTAAATTCAATACACATTTAATATTAAAAGGAGATAAGAAGATATGGGAGCTTCTTATTTGGGGACCATGAACAATCATATCCTATAAACCTACAGTAGTAGAAAAATATTGTTCTCGCATTACTTAAAAAATGATATAATTTATAGGATATATCATTGATCTACATTTTGGACTATCAAATTTGTGGATAATAAAATACTGCAATGTAATACAATACAATATAACCTGACCTATCGATATTTTGTTAGCTTAACACTGAAATGCATTTCAATATGAAAATCCTAGATTGCTCGTTGAGGTCGTTTATTAGCCATTCATCATGTCTTTTCAACCAACCTCGTCGGCTGTTGTTTTCAGTCTAGTAGAACTTGGTTTGGTTTGTATTGCTTATCCTTTGTTATCCCGCCACAGTTGGCAGTGCCCTAGAGGGCTTTCATCCACATCAGGTTGAAGACACCAGACGTGCAACAGGGGTTTACTTTAAGCTGACTACCATGGAGAATGTTTCTTTGAGAGCAGAGCATGTATAACTTGTTTCAAAAGAGTCTGGCATAGATTTTCCACAATATAAAATGTCTGTTGATTTTCGTTTGCAGACTTGGGTGTTTGGGGAAGCAATCATACCAATTACTCTGCCTTGCGCTGTGTATGTGTGTGTGAGTGCATATGGGCAAGAACTGATGCCTGTGTATAATACTGGTTTTACATCTTTGGCTACCTTTTAAAATATAGATGTGACAGTGAACATCGCATTCTCCATACTTAAGATTTTTTATTAGGAGGAATATTTATATGTTCTTTTTTGGAGCATGATAATGATGAGAAGTCAACAACAATGTTCACACGTTTTTATTTTCTGTTTGTGTGCAGTTGGTAAAGTATTGTGTGTGTGTGTGTGTGAATGTTTTCACAGGCATTGTCCTAAAAGTGCTGATATGGATTTTTTCTGTTTTGTATTGAGTACTATACAAAAAAAGCTATAAAAAAACTAAAACCTCTCCCTTGCACACATAACTTTTTCTTTTGCTACTTTTTCTTTTGCTACTTGACCAGCGCCACTAATATTTTGTCCATGTACACATTACTGTACTAACAACTACCAATAGTACATAGTAACAGTAAAAACTAACAAGTAAATATTTAGTTGAATCAATAAGTATGAAATAATTGTATTGTGTACACATCACATTTCTTCCTACATATATTGTTGGTGGTTTCATCATGAATCATAAATATATATAGATATATAGTAGAAGTGCAAAGCTACGTACTGCCGACGTCGTCGTGGGTAAAATTCCCTCATCACAGTTGGCATGTATATCTTCCTCCTACTTCCTGTCAGCCCTCCCACTGTGCTTTTAAAAGTGTCATAAAATGTTTTTGTTTGGTTTTTTAAGAAAAGAAAAAAAACGGTGAAATAAAAGTTTCACAAAAGGTTTTGACACTATGGCAGAAAAATGGCAGAGAAGACAAGAGACTCAATCCATACTTTTCTGGCGAGGCACAATCAAAATAAATTCTCACAGCGCCATGGCAACTGCTAACTACTTTCTTGTTTTCCTCTCTCTCATTGTCGTTTTTTTTTTCTTACTCTCAGCTAGTTGTCATTCTCTCTCCACTTTACTTGCGTTCGCCAGGTGAGTTGGGGGTAGAAAATGGGATGGCTCAGAGAGGTCAGCTCCGGACATTGGAGGGTGAATACTAAACAACACAACCTTTCTCTGAGTCATCCCCTTGCATGAAAGCACCTGTCCCTCGCATCTCTACTGAATGCCATTTAGACAACTGTCTCTCTTTCTATTTCCCTCAATCTCTTTCTGTCTCATTAAGACGGTGAAATCGAAAAAGGCCTGCGACAGTCATCTACTTTCTACCCAATTTATCCTTCTCTCTTCAGTTTACTTTGTCTTTACTGTGCACACTTAAATGCTTAATGGTTGATGTGTAACTGGAGTTTCAGCTGAGAAGAAAACCTCACAGTTGTAGGCCACTACGAGGGAGTACATATACTGGAAGTATATTTACTATTCACATTCTCCTTACATTTACATATGAAGCGATGCTTCACACAAAACATTGCGTGTCAATGTGTTACTAGAATTTGGTATTATACAGGTAGTAGAATTATGGTCATTAAATGTGACCATGCATAGCAATGCTTTGGTTGTCTGAAAGAGAAACACAGACAGACCGAGGGCGAGGGAAAGAGACTCCTGGCTAGGAAGAATAACCAGGGGTAGGGGTCCGGTGGCGACCATCTTGCCGTTAGAGGGGGAAAGTCCAGGGCGTTATGAGACCAGGGGTGACTAGGGACCGGCAGGGGACAGAGATGGCCAGCGCTGGGTTGATTGGAGGCCTTGTTCTGGGCGCTCCCTCTAGCCAGTGGCGGCCTGCGAGCCTGCGGGAAAAGAAGGCACAGGGGTGGAGCTTGTTGTCCGTGGGAGAGACACTAAGACAATAATCTAAGACATTAATGTGTCTTAGATCTACCACCTCGACTTGCAGACTAGCACCTCCGTCGCTACGATCGGTGCGTAAGAATTGCGCTGCTCAGTCCAGACTCTTCTCTGTCCTGGCACCGCAATAGTGGAGTGAGCTTCCTGCAGAATCATTATCAATCTTCCGCAGGAGACTTAATACCCACCTCTTCAGAATTCATCTCGGTACCTCGGCCAGCGATCTTTCTACTTCATAGCACTAATCCCACTAACAATCCTTATTCTATCCTCCCTTTAAAAAAAAATAAAAAATATACTTCTTTCTACTCTGCTAGATTAGCACTAAGAATGTTAAGCACTTTGTAGTTCGCAATTATTGACTGTTTTAAGAGTGATAACTTTAGATTATTGTAAATTTTAATTGTTTTGAGGAGCAAATGATACACTTTCCAGTAATGTTGTGCAAATTCATAGGTGAAGTAATTTAGGCTACTAATTGTAAGTCACTTTGAATAAAAATGTCTGCTAAATGCTTAAATCTAAATGTAAATGTAAATGTCCGTTTTGTTATGTGAAGACTTACACTGTAGTATTCTTATGTTGACCTCAGTGTTGTTACGAGACCCACTTTAAGTACTTTTTGTTGAACTTTAATTGATATAGTTGGCTAAATAAAAGCCTAAACTTTTCTTAACGACAAACGTGTGTCCGTGCCTTTCCTGCTTGGTCCCTGACAACCTCCACAATAAATTGGTGGGTAAGATCAGGTTGGACAAGGATGGGGGAAGAAGGAGAAGCGAACGCACTCTCTGCTTCCAGGGTCCATCGGAAGGAGGAGGAGGAGGAGGAGGAAGAGGTGAGGGCCATGACCGGGGCGGCAAGGCAGCTGTAGTCCTTCTTTAACCTTACATTTAAACTGGTGAAGCATAGGAGGCGCCGTAGAAGCTTGTGGCTGGCGGGTCGTGGCCAATCCGCGACCACCGTCACCTTGGCGGGGTCCATCTGCGCACCCCCCCCTCCCCCTTCCCTCCCCCTTCCTTCCCCCTTCCCTCCCCTCCCCTCCCCTCCCTTCCCCTCCCCTCCCCTCCCTTCCCCTCCCTGCTATGATGTAGCTGAGAAAGGAGACCCTGAGTGCATGGATCTCGCACTTCTTTGCCTTGACGACCAATTTGTTCTCTGGGGGACCTGGCGTACGTGTTGTTCATGCTCTGCGGGGGTCCTGGAGAAAATCAGGATGGGGCATAGGAGTATGTGCTGCACATTCTGGACAATATCATGGGAGGGCTTCACTCTACATCCTAAACTATACCCAGGTGCAGGCTAATTAGATTTAGAGAGGCTAACACATTGCCACAGATGAAGACAACAACTGAACATATTAAGAATTCACATTAGCTTTATATTTACACTAGCCACCCCCTGGTGTTCAGTATTATATGAATACTACAGGGTATTTAATGAACCAAATATGTCTTTCATATTAATATTCACAGCATTCCTTGTATCCTGTTTCAGTCTACTTTCGTCAGTGAAGTTTGATTGACAATTTGACCCATAGGTGTGGCTAATTTAGTATGGGGGCAGGATAGTCTAGTGGTTTGGGTGTTGGACTCCCAGCCAGAAGGTCGTGGGTTCGAGCCCTAGATTTGGCTTACCTGTAAGCATCCTTGAGCAAGATATCTAACCCCTATCTACTCCTTGTAATAGCACCATGTAATTATAAGTCGCTTTGGATAAAAGCATCTGCCAAATGACCGTGTGTGTGTGTGTGTGTGTGTGTGTGTGTGTGTGTGTGTGTGGACCCTGTGATAGCCTGCGATAGCCTGCTATGACCCTGAACATAAAGCTGATGGATGGGTAGGTGGATTGACTCCTTTGTCTTTGACCAATTATTTAATCTATGCTTATTAGGGAAAGAGCCGTCTCAGTGTGTTTACTGTGCGTGTGTGAAAATTGTGCTGGACTTTCTATTCAAGTGCCACCCCCCTCCAGTCTCCAAAGCCGGGTCGCCCCGGGGTCACCTCATTTCTGATTATCCCAGATGATTGGCGGCTCCGTCTGTGGCCACGGGTGGGCAGCCAAGCCAGACACCCAGTCCTATTAGAGGCCTAAGGTCAGGGGCGGGGTCAAAGATGACCGCGGACCAGAGAAGGAAGATGTTAGCTTATGATTGGTTTATGAATGACAGCCTGACACCACAAAGAGGCCAGGAGAAGAGAGGAAGAGAAGGCCAAGGTGCAACTTGTATGTTGTATTATCACGTCAGTAATGGTAACCGGGTTACTTTAATTTAGTGTTAGACACAGATACATCATGGATTATAGCCTGTGTAAAGGTAAACGTCTCAATGGGTTAGTCCAATGAGACAGGACAATTTTTGATAGAGTGAACTGTGTTCTTCACCACCCTCGGGGACCACGTCCAGCACGTCCGTGATGTTCTTCGCAGCCTACTCGACCACGGCCTGTACGCCGAGGCAGAGAAGTGCGTGTTCCACCAGCTACGAGATCGGCCAGCATGGGGTGAAGATGGTCGAGCAGAAGGTGGAGGCAGTCAGGTCATGGCCCGCACCAACCACCATCAAGCAGCTCCAGCGGTTCTTAGGCTTCGCCAACTTCTACCGCCGCTTCGTTCGCCCCATGGGCTCCATTTGTACCCGTAACTTAACAGGTACTGCAGCATCTTAAAATGTAAAAATTATATAGGATCTTTTCCCTGTTTCCTCATTTCATTGATAGCTCTTAAAAGTTAGTGGTTAGAACTCTGCAAGGCTTTTGGGAACCAGAAGAAGATCTACACTGCACTCTGCCTTCTGAAACCTTCCCAACGTAACACATTGCAAACTGTTTGCTGGGAACCTCTCCGAGGACCAAAGCGCAGGAGACGCCACAGATCAAAGACGTGAGCCTGCGGCGAGGTCAACAGGCTCCAGAAACCCTGGGTTCCTGTTGACCCACGGCCTTCGTCATCTGCAGGCCACACTCCGCTGATTTCCATTGCAGAGGATCCGTCGACAACGTCAATGAACTCCTCAACATGTATCTGCTCAACTTTGAGGATAAATCAAACTTTCGAGGATTGGGGAATCTCTCTCTCTCACTCACTCACTCACTCACACTCTCTCTCTTTCTCTCTTTCTCTCTCTCTCTCTCTCTCTCTCTTTTTTTCTCAGATTTATTGACTGATTCATTGAATTGATCAAATTCTGTTTACCTCAATATAAGTCGATATTCTCACAATCTTAGTTTGCTTAGTCACACATGGGCAACATTTATGTAATTCTCCATTTATTTTCAAATCTGAGGCTCAAAAACATTCTTGAAACTAAAATATGAAGCAGGTTGAAACATGAAACAATAACAAAAAGTGTCTGTCTGTGGTGATATTCTTTTAAATGTTCTGTTTACAATAATGTACTGTAGCACCAAATAATACAGTAACCTACTGTACAAAAAATGGCCCACTGCTTCTGTGGGGTTACTTATGTCTTAAAGGAAAAGGGGCTGATCCTGTTGTGTGAATGAATGTGTACGGCATCCCTGTTGCTGAAAAGTATAAATTATCTCAGTAAAATAGGGTTGAAAACTGAAATAGCAAAAAACAAGTCAAAACAGCAGGCTTACTCACATTGATTGTTTTACACAGGCTTACGAAGTAAAAAAAAAATAAAAAAAGCTTCACAGGGAGCAAAGGCCCTTTACACAAAACACGGCATGGATTTAAAATTAGATTATGCGCAGATAGTGTGTATAGTGTATATGCGCAGAATCAAAAATGTGCATGGGCATTCAGATTCATGAAACAGTGGTTATCTCTGATGTTAAATAGCTCAATAATCATGAAATGGTGCATAAATGCCCACATTCATCAATAATAGATTGTAAGAACATCCATATTTAGCCTGGTTGCTATACCGCCCCTTACTGTTTACTTGGCTAAATGCAAATTACATGCAATGATTGCCACGGTTGGACAAAGAAAACTACATTATTTGAAAGTTTTTTGAAAGACGTCATCACCAACATGGATGAATCACATCTGTGTCATAAGCCTGGTTAGTTCATTATAATGAACTAACCAGGCTTAGTCCTAGAATTCCTTGTGTCTATGTCAGATTGTCTCAGTATTAATCCCAGTGTTCTAGCTGTCCTAGCTTTAGAGTTTAGTGAGCTTTGGTGTTTCTCTGTTTTTGACCTTATCCTTGTTACCTAGATCAGTGAGTTTTGCCTGAATCCATGCCTGTACTTTCGCCTATCTATTCCTTTTCATGAACCCTTTTGACTGGATTAAGTTTTTGCCTTAAGGCCCAAATATACTTCTGCGGACATGGCTTTGCACAATGCGGACACGGACGTGTGCATTGGTGTATCCAAAGTACACTTGTTTTTCTGCTGTTGCGGGCAAGCAAATGCAGACAAGATGAAAGCATGCGCACTACAGCTACTTCCACCTACTGGATCGGTGTTCTGTACGCTCACCAGTTTCAAGCTCAAGAAGTCCGGACTGTGAGGATGACGACATTTGCTTCATCCTCACCGTGAGCAGAAGTACACCACTGGCTGGCCTATCTTTATTTTATTTTTTTTGTCAGTGTTTTGAGTTTTTGCCCTCTTCTGTTCACCTTGTACCCAGCTTCTCATTAAAAGATCATTGGAACTCTAATCTGCTTTTGAGTTCATTGACCACTACCCCCATGACAAATATAGTGGTAATAATTGAATAGGCCTACTGCAGCCTAGTAGAGATAACAGACAAAAACACAGAATCTTGTACACATAAAGGTAATTTTCGAGTTTGTACTGAATTCAATAAATAAATTCCAATAGTATTTTCTAGTAATATCAAGAGAAGTACTGTACACAATTGGAGCCACTTGAAAGTGGCTGAAAAAGTAAATATCAAGCCGTTAAATGCATATCATATAGGTGACTGCTGCTGCTTTCAAGTGTGTATTTGCTCAGCTTCTAACATGACTATGTCTTCTTCGTGTGTAGCGCTTTTCCCATTTCCCGGGTACAAATGCACGTGTATGCGAGCGAGTGAGCGAGAAAAAAAGAGATTGATTCAGGTTTTTTTGTTTTCAAGCTAGAACGTTAATAAAAGGAACAAAATCATTACAATTCTAATCTGTGACACTGCAGTGCAGATAGATAGTTTGGTTAAGTAAAACAAGTGAATACTGGCTCATCTTTACACTCGCTTTGTCTGCACAGCCCAAGCCCCAATTATAAACAAACCAATCGGAAAAACAAACATCTCCTTTACAAGCTCAAGAATAAATGTTTGGGGTTGTATCATCATGTTATATTATATAAGTATAATATAAATATTATTCAAGCCGAACGCTGCCAGGCTGCGGGCAATTTGACAGAAATAAAAGCAAAATAGCTTCAAACTAGCTTTTCCTGAAGCGATTTTGAAAGTTTAACAATACCGGGTGATAAAACTCACATATCTAGGAAATGTCATGAAAGGAGGGGCCTGAAATTTGATTGAGGGCAAAGATTTTTTTTTCACTCCAGTTCGGTGACCGGCCGGTCTGCGCTTTTAGTGTTAAAGTCACGCACACTGATCAATACACCCACATAAATTGTTTTTTTCCAAACATTTATTTTCACCCTCTTTAAGACACAGTTTTCTGTCCACTAACGGATGCATAAGTGCATCATCATTAATTTATGTCAGTTGATTAATATGATCAATTCCTGTGGACCACAACATTGACGTGTCTGATTAGCGCGCACACACTTTCTCTTCTCATCTCTCTCTCTGAAACATACACACACACAAACACTCACCCACATCCACTGATTGACATTTTAGTGGGGCTAATGAAGGAGACATCTCTAAGGAGAAGGCTAATAAACACATTGACAGGGATAGCAGGATGTGTTAGCTAACACCTCTGATCTCTCCACACAGCCCCAAGGCGCCATGGGATTAGGCTGAATATTTTGGCTATCCATTCACTTTAATTATAATTTCATTTTAACTCATTCAGACCGCAAAGCTAATACTTGGTTGCTGGATTTTGTACGTCTTCCAACGAGTTTACTTTCAAATTTTTTACCCATTTGACTTATTTAGGAATAAAAATGATTTAATTAATTCCATAGGCTATGAACCGTGCATGTGGAAGGAAAAACATTTCTGAATAAAAGGTCAGAAGATTTGATGATTTTATCACAACATGGATGAAAGCTGTCACATTAAAGGATGAGACAGGTACACAGACAGTTAGATAGAAAGGTATACAAAGCCTTTGATCCAAACTGTGTGATTACATGACATATTGCATGCAGATGAAAGCCAGACTGATAGAGATAGGCTTACATATTGTAATGAACCAGGAGACTGAGGATGAGAGAAACCCAAGTGCGGGATGCCTATTTAATGTCTTTGGCAGCAGGCAGAGTCCCGGGCAGGCAGGAGTCAGGCAATTGGCGTCAGGGTAAACGGGGTAATCCAAACTCCAAAACAAGTCAGGGTCGACACCAGGAAGAGCATTGACTGGGAGGACACAAACCACAGGATGGGGAGGAACACCTGGGAAGACTAGAGAACCACAAAAGGGAACTAAACTTAGACTAACAATATTTGCAGTGAACATAAGGAAGTGAGGGGCATATATACTATGACCAAAGGTGAGCAAACTAAAGACAGGTGTGAAGAGTGATTGGGGCTGATAAACTAACTGGGTGCAGGCATAGACTGTATAAATAAGTGGACAAACCCTCCGTGACGTCACCCATAGATTTTCTGAAGCCAAGTGTGCTGGCTCAGGCCGTCGCCATCTTGGCAGTGTCAGACTCCCGCCTAACTCCCGGCAATGTATAATGAATGGATAAATTGATGACTTAATATAATTTCAACTGATGAGTTATGTAAAAATTCACCCCCCGTACAGTTGTCATGAACGGGGAAACTAGCTATAGAGACCAAAACTGTTTCTTGTACCAGGCTGTAAACATGTTTATTTCTGCTGTAAAGTTGGACATTTTAACATGGCAGTCTATGGGGATTGACTCGCTTTTGGAGCCAGCCTCAAGTGGCCATTTGAGGAACTGCAGGTTTTGGCACTTCCTTATTGGCTTCATTTCTATTAATTGAATGTTGCCGCTTGGGTGCAGGTGTATCTGAATGAGAGAGCAGAACAAGGAAGTGAACTAAAACTCTGGGAAAGGTGATTTACACTCACCTAAAGGATTATTAGGAACACCATACTAATACTGTGTTTGACCCCCTTTCGCCTTCAGAACTGC